>VZRV01004103.1:20610-34064 GCA_013398115.1 Falcunculus frontatus | reverse complement strand
TCCTGACTTTAGAGCTCAGCTCTTCTCAGCCAGACCTTTCCCAATTTTGCAGGAGAATTCAGGACATTTCAATTCTATGGAGGCAAGAAAAAATTCCCATTCTACTCTTGGAAGTTGGTTCTGGATCCTGCCAGGAAGAGAATTCCCTGCCTAAAATCAGGGATTAAGGAGGAGGAAAGATAAAAGGAGGGGAAATCAGGGAGAACATGGCAACAATCAGGGAATCTGTGCTCTGGAATGAAAATTTGGGACACTGACCTCCTAATCAGGACTAACCAGGGATCAACCTCCCTGCAGGTAATTTTTATTAATTATCAAATTTCAGACAGGGGGCCTTGATTAATATTTTTCCTGGGTTTTTTTAATCCCATAAAAAAGGAAACTCACTCTGCTGGATGCTCCTCCCAGGCCCTCTCCTGGTTTCCTTCCTGGCTGCCTGGATAATCAGCAGGAGGATGGACATTCCACTCACCATCAGCAGGATCAGGCACAGGAGGAGGAGGGATACAGATCCTGGAATTAGAACAGAAAAAAATCCTTAAAAATAAGATTCCTGGCTCTGGCTGGAGTCCTCACAGCTTTCCAGCTTCCAAAGGGAGAATCCAGAAATGCCTCTAAAACAAAAAGCCTGAGAGTTCCAGCTGCCAAGGAAATGTGGAATCCTGGAGTGGTGGGTAAAATACAGATCTGGCTTTTGAGAAAGTGGGATTTCATTTCCCAGAGTCTGGAAATTTGGAATTCTGCATCTCACTGAATGGTTGTGTGAAATACAGATCTGGTTCTGAGAAAGTAGGATTTCATTTCCCAAGAAAGAAGCCTCAGAGGGAGATTGGGAATATTGAAAGGTTGTGTGAAATACAGAAATGGCTTCTGAGAAAATGGGATTTCAGTTCCCAGGGTATGGGATTTTGGAATTATTCATTGCACTGATGGAAGGGTGGGATCCTGAAAGGTTTTCNAGTCTGGAAATTTGGAATTCTGCATCTCACTGAATGGTTGTGTGAAATACAGATCTGGTTCTGAGAAAGTAGGATTTCATTTCCCAAGAAAGAAGCCTCAGAGGGAGATTGGGAATACTGAAAGGTTGTGTGAAATACAGAAATGGCTTCTGAGAAAATGGGATTTCATTTCCCAGGAGAGCAGCTTCAGATGGAAATCCTTGCCCAATTGGAAGTGTGGGATCCTGAAAGGTTGTGTAAGAAACAGAAAAGGCTTCTGAAAAAGTGGGATTTCACTTCCCAGGAAAGCAGCTCCAGCTGGAAACGTGGAATATTGAAAGGCTGTGTAAAGAACAGAAAATGCTTCAGAGAAAGTGGGATTTCACTTCCCAGGAAAGCAGCTCCAGCTGGAAACGTGGAATATTGAAAGGCTGTGTAAAGAACAGAAAAGGCTTCAGAGAAAGTGGGATTTCACTTCCCAGGAAAGCAGCTCCAGCTGGAATTCCCTGCCCAGCTCTGCTCCCTCCTTACCCCAGCTGGGCTCCGTGGGGCTGCTGGGATCCAGGCAAACAGAGGGAATCTCCCTGGGGCTGGAGGGGGCTGTGGCACTGGAGCTGTTCTCTGGGAATTCCGTGGGGAAGGGATCCAGGGCAGGGCTGGTGGCACTTGCAGGGACATCAGGGCTGCTGCAAAGGGCATCCTCTGTCCCTGTGCCAGCTCGGAGGGTGCTCTTCCCAAAACTGCTGCAGCTGGAGATGCAAAATAAACCAGGATGAATGGATTCTTAAATTCCACCCACACAATAATCACAATCTTTGTTTTAGCACCACAAATTCAGGGTTTACCATCCCTACATCCCCCAGAAATGTGAGGAACAATTAAAGCAATTCAAGGTATTGGTGGAAAAAAAATGATCCTCGATTTTTCTAAGCCCTGGGGCAGAGCTGCTTTTGGCACAGGAACTTTGTGCTCCACAAAAAAAAAAAAACCCATTCAGAGCTTTAAAAAAAGGTGGAAAACCTTCTTGGTGTCACAGTGAGGAGCAAAAGGGCCAAAGGCAGAGGCTTCAAATGAGCACAGGCAGCTCAAGGATCCTAAAAATCACAAAGGATGGGATTCAGGGCACCCAATCCAGGTTTATTCTGATTTATTTATCCCGATTTGGGCTTTTCCTGTAAAAATGAAACCCCCAAAGCTGCTCTGAGCACGTTGAGAGCAGGGATTCCTACTTGGTCCAAGGCTGGCAGTTCTCATTCCTTCCTCTGGAGAAAGTCCCTTCAGGACATCGGGAGCACTCTGGGAAAAAAGGGATAAAAAGGCAGGATTTGAGTTCAGTGAGCAACTAAATAATATTAGTCTGGCTTAGGCCAGACCTAACAAAACCCAAATAACCTCCTAAAACCAGACATTGGGAAGTAACACAGCACTCAAGAGGGTGTAGGCCACAAGTGGCAGAAATTCCTGCTTTATCCACTGGATAATTATGGATTATCAAGGATTATCAATTATGGATATTATCAAAGAAAGTGGCAGAATTCCCTGCTTTATCCACTGGCAAATTCTGGATTCTCAAAGATTATCCATTCTGGATATTATCCAGGAGAATCTCACAATTCCTGCCAGGAATCCCAGAGAATTTTTTGCCTGTGTCACTCATGGGGAGCCCTCAGTGAACCAAAGGCCAGGCAGTTTTTTTCCAGTAGAAATTCCCACCCTGGAGGTAGGATTTTGGGAAGCCTGGCACATCCCAAACTTACCACTTCCCAAGGGAATTCCAGCTGGCATGAATCCTGCCTGGCACACGCAGACTCTGTCCGAGGTCTTCTCACACTTCTTCACTTCCACGCTGCCCTTCCCTGGGCCGAGGCAGAGACCAAAAATTAATTAAGGAACGACAAAAATGAACTCCTCAGGGGGAGTTTGTGCGTAGAAAGCTGCAGAATGCAACAATTTAACAATTAAAAAATTAATAATTTAATTCTTGAGCAATTTAATAACAATTTAAGGACAGCAATTTTCAGGTAGGCCCAGGCCTGCTCCACCCTCACAACTGAGGCGGGATCAGCTTGAAACACCCTGGGCTTTGAGAAGCACCTAGAAAAACACCCAAAAAAGGGATTTTTTTCTCTCAAAATGTCCCAAATCCAAGGACTTACTGGTGTTGCAGACAGTGCAGCTGCGGCAGAAGCCGTGGTGGTGTTCAGAGCTGAAATATTCATCCTGGCACGGGGTGCAAATGGTGTCTGCTGTGGCCGTGCAGCGGCTCCTCATCCTCTCCCCTACAAAAACACCCCCAAAAATGAGGGATTGGGTGGGATCATGAGGGAAAAAATCTTCATTTTCATCCATTGGGATCAAACAGTGCCCAGAACGTGGCAGTTTCAGCTCTTTATTTAACAGAATCATCCCTGGAAGTTTGGCCCGTGTGGAAAATCTCCATTAAATCGAGCAGCTAAAAAGGGCTGGGGAGGGCTGAGAGTTGAGAAAATGCTCCAAATTTCTCCCATTGTATCCCAAATATTCTGTCCCAAACCACTTTTTCCTAAAGTTCAGATATTCCAGTGGCAGGGGAAAGGTTTTAGCACAGCACTAGGGCTGATCTCCAGTCTAGGACTGAGTTTAGGACAAATCCTGCCTTCCCTCACCAGCTAAATCCCACAAATCAGCCCCCCAAAAATCCCAAACAGGGCTAAAAATGGTCATTCCTAAATCCCAAACAGGGCTAAAAATGGTCGTTCCTAAATCCCAAACAGGGCTAAAAATGGTCGTTCCTAAATCCCAAACAGGGCTAAAAATGGTCATTCCTAAATCCCAAACAGGGATAAAAATGGTCATTCCTAAATCCCAAACAGGGATAAAAATGGTCGTTCCTAAATCCCAAACAGGGCTAAAAATGGTCATTCCTAAATCCCAAACAGGGCTAAAAATGGTTTTTCCTTGGATTTGGGGCTCCGTTTCCCCTTTCTGCAGGTGAACAACGAGCACAAGGCCCCACTTTAATTCCCTTTATTTTATGAGGGCTGTGAGTGGCCAAATAAAGGAGATTTTTAGGGATTTTAAGTGCAATAAACCTCTAAATTTTTATTATTTCTGCGTTTTAGCATCTCCACCTCCACATTTTTATTATCTCCACCATCAGGAAGAGCTGCTGAAAAAATGTTTCCCCTCAGAGGCAGATTTGCAAAGAGTGCAAAAAAAAAAATTGATAAAACTTCTTTCAGTTGAACAGGAAGAACTTTTTTGAGAGATAAAATATTATCTGTATCCTCTTACAGTTAGTCCTGGCTTTAAGCTCAGCTCAAAACCCACTCAGGTTTAATTAGATTTAAGCAAGAAATGCCTCAAATTCTGGGGTAAAAGTTGATTTTATTCCAATTAAATCTTTTTGAGGAGAATATTCCTGCAGCATTTTGTGGAGTAAGATTTAATTAGGAAAATAAAAATAAGGAGGGAAAACCAAGCTGGGTTTTCCTGAAGAAAAGGTTAAAATCCTGCAGTTTTTACAAGGAAAAAGTAGGGAAAAAATCCCTTTCCTGTGAATTCATCTGCCTATAAATCAGGAATATTTTTCCTTAAAAAAACCCCAGTAAATCTTTGTTAAATTCTAGGAATAAACCAGTTTTTCTTCCTCAAAACCCCACCAGAACATGAAAAATACCAAATAATTTAAACCTTGCTATAAAAGAAAGCTTAGAAACTTCTTTAGGACCAGAATTTATTAGATTAGATTAGATTTATAATAATAATTAATTAGATTTCCATTCTTATCCAGGATTTCCGAGGTTCTTTGTGGGATAGTAAAAAGCAATAATTTGACCATTATCATCTTTTTTTCAGACAACACTCCCCAAAATGAAAAATTCCCCTGACTGAGCCATTTAGGAAGCAAAAAGACATTAAAAAAAGTTAAAAACCACTCTCAAAAAGGACGATTTTCCAATTTTTTCTGTTTTAAAAGTGATTTTTACCAGTCTAAAAAATAGATACTACACGAAAAAATAGGTGCTACATTTAAAAATAGATGTTCCACTAAGAAAAAGTAGATATTACACCAAAAATAGATACTACACCAAAAATAGATTTACATCGAAAATAGATTTACATCGAAAATAGATTTACACTAAAAATAGATATGACACTAAAAATAGATATGACACTAAGAAAATAAAGATATTTCACTTTAAAATAGACATTACACTAACAAAAAATGAGGTATTACACTAAAAAATAGATATTCCACTAACAAAAAACCAGATGTTGCATTAAAAATGGATATTACACTTAAAAAGACATTGCATTAAGAAAAAATCAGATAGTCCAGTAAGAAATAGGTATTACTCTAGCAAAAAAAAAATATTACACTTAAAATCAGATATTACACTAAGAAATAAATCAGATGTTCCACTAAAAACCAGGTATTACAGTAACAAAAAATAGATATTCCAGTAAGAAAAAACTAGGTGTTACACTAGAAAGATTTGACACTGAGAAAATAGATATTACACTAAAAAGATATGACACTAAGAAAAAAGAGATATTACACTAAAAAATGGATATTACACTAACAAAAAAAAAGGATGTTACACTACAAGAACCAGATTTTACACTCAGAAAAAATAGATTTTACACTAACAAAACCCCAGATATTCCACTAAGAAAGAATTAGAGACGCCACTAAAAAACAGGTATTACACTAACAAAAAATAACTATTTCACGAACCAAAAAATGAGCTATTCCACTAAAACCCAGCTAATCCATTTAGAAACAGATATCCCACTAAGAAATAAAACATTCCACTAAAAACCCGGCTATTCCCAGCCTCAAAAATCAGCCACTCACCGGGGGCACAGTCGCTGCAGCATTTCTCATGGAAGGGATATTGGTGCTCCCGACACTGCAATCCCAAGGAATCGGGAATCACCAGAACCAGGAGGCAGCAGAGAGAGGGAAAATTCCAAGGAATCCTTGGAGCTGCCATTTTCCCCGTGGTGGCAGCGCCGTCCTCTGCTGGGGCTGTGAGCGCCGGGCTCGGGGACAGCTCGAAGCGATGTCACTGAGGGAAATTCCCGGTTCCTCCACGCCCCTTCCCTTTCCCACTTTGGGGTTTGGGGCAGGAAATAATCGAGGCAGGAAGAGGAAATGCTGAGTTTGAAAAGGGTTGAAGGGGGAAAAGGAGGTCTCCAAGTAGATAAATCCCGCTGGGAATGGTTGGAAAAGCAGGGATGGGGGGGAGGAGCTCCAAGGGACTGCCTTCAGTGAGGCCACAAAATACTGGGAATTAGGGAATTTGATTTTCCAGCCTATTGGGATTGGATCCAGGATCTCAGTTTGAGGTGTTCCAGCTGCCTGGAATTGCAGCTGTGCCTGCACTGAAGCCACAAAATACTGGGAATTAGGGAATTTGATTTTCCAGCCTATTGGGATTGGATCCAGGATCTCAGTTTGAGGTGTTCCAGCTGCCTGGAATTGCAGCTGTGCCTGCACTGAAGCCACAAAATACTGGGAATTAGGGAATTTGATTTTCCAGCCTATTGGGATTGGATCCAGGATCTCAGTTTGAGGTGTTCCAGCTGCCTGGAATTGCAGCTGTGCCTGCACTGAAGCCACAAAATACTGGGAATTAGGGAATTTGATTTTCCAGCCTATTGGGATTGGATCCAGGATCTCAGTTTGAGGTGTTCCAGCTGCCTGGAATTGCAGCTGTGCCTGCACTGAAGCCACAAAATACTGGGAATTAGGGAATTTGATTTTCCAGCCTATTGGGATTGGATCCAGGATCTCAGTTTGAGGTGTTCCAGCTGCCTGGAATTGCAGCTGTGCCTGCACTGAAGCCACAAAATACTGGGAATTAGGGAATTTGATTTTCCAGCCTATTGGGATTGGATCCAGGATCTCAGTTTGAGGTGTTCCAGCTGCCTGGAATTGCAGCTGTGCCTGCACTGAAGCCACAAAATACTGGGAATTAGGGAATTTGATTTTCCAGCCTATTGGGATTGGATCCAGGATCTCAGTTTGAGGTGTTCCAGCTGCCTGGAATTGCAGCTGTGCCTGCACTGAAGCCACAAAATACTGGGAATTAGGGAATTTGATTTTCCAGCCTATTGGGATTGGATCCAGGATCTCAGTTTGAGGTGTTCCAGCTGCCTGGAATTGCAGCTGTGCCTGCACTGAAGCCACAAAATACTGGGAATTAGGGAATTTGATTTTCCAGCCTATTGGGATTGGATCCAGGATCTCAGTTTGAGGTGTTCCAGCTGCCTGGAATTGCAGCTGTGCCTGCACTGAAGCCACAAAATACTGGGAATTAGGGAATTTGATTTTCCAGCCTATTGGGATTGGATCCAGGATCTCAGTTTGAGGTGTTCCAGCTGCCTGGAATTGCAGCTGTGCCTGCACTGAAGCCACAAAATACTGGGAATTAGGGAATTTGATTTTCCAGCCTATTGGGATTGGATCCAGGATCTCAGTTTGAGGTGTTCCAGCTGCCTGGAATTGCAGCTGTGCCTGCACTGAAGCCACAAAATACTGGGAATTAGGGAATTTGATTTTCCAGCCTATTGGGATTGGATCCAGGATCTCAGTTTGAGGTGTTCCAGCTGCCTGGAATTGCAGCTGTGCCTGCACTGAAGCCACAAAATACTGGGAATTAGGGATTCCCATTCTCATGTTGTCCCAAAATTAAAGCAGCATGGTGTTGGCAAAATCTATTAATAGATAAATTACAATTATCAGCTGATTTTACTGAAATTTTTGTGTTTAAATTAATATGAGATTATCCATGGAATTTATTCCTCTTCTTCCTGAGGAATTTTATTTTCCCCCCCTCCCTGACAAACCTGAAAAGCAGCAGCATTTCCAAAGCATGGAGAGAAATATTTAATGGAAAACAAACAAAAAAATATGGATATAAAAACCTCTTATCCAAGGTATTTAATAAAAACATCAAATAAAGAGCAGCAAGAGTGAAAGAGAGACAGCAATTCTTGTATTTACATTATATTAAGAGAATAAATTTAATCAAATATAACATCTCTGATTTTCAGGAATTCTTTCCCAAAGAGAGCTTTTTCCCAGGAAAGATGGAAGCAGAGGAAAAAAATCAATTTTAATTTGGACAGAGATGCTTTCAGAGCTTACCCAAAGCCTGTAATTCCCCCCAAAATCATCATTACCAGCTCATTAAAAGCATTAATTAGCACAGAGCTCATTAATTTTACCAGTGAATTTTAACTTAGCAGCCATCAAACCCCTTGGGGATTCCCACTGCTCTGGCCAACAGCTCAAATTCCCAAAAAACTTCCAAATTTTTTTATCTTAGACCAAAATCTGATTTTTTTGAGCTGTAACTTCCCATTCCCAGTGCAGGCGTCAACACAAAATTCTGTCATTTTAAATTTAATTTAATTTTAATTAATTTAATTTTAATTCCAAAGAGTTTTTCTGTAACATTTCAAATAAATTCTTCCCCACAGCCCCTGAAAAGAGGTGGAAATTTCCATTAAATTCCCAAAAACTCTTCAGGAGGCTGAGAAAACCACTGGAATTGGGGGTGGATATTCCCAGGAGGTCAAACATTCCTTGGAATCACTGTTCTCTTCCCAAAATCCAACCTTTATTTGGGATTCCCTGCATCAGCAGCTGGGAGGAACCGTGTGTGGATATTCCCAGGAGGTCAAACATTCCTTGGAATCACTGTTCTCTTCCCAAAATCCAACCTTTATTTGGGATTCCCTGCATCAGCAGCTGGGAGGAACCGTGTGTGGATATTCCCAGGAGGTCAAACATTCCTTGGAATCACTGTTCTCTTCCCAAAATCCAACCTTTATTTGGGATTCCCTGCATCAGCAGCTGGGAGGAACCGTGTGTGGATATTCCCAGGAGGTCAAACATTCCTTGGAATCACTGTTCTCTTCCCAAAATCCAACCTTTATTTGGGATTCCCTGCATCAGCAGCTGGGAGGAACCGTGTGTGGATATTCCCAGGAGGTCAAACATTCCTTGGAATCACTGTTCTCTTCCCAAAATCCAACCTTTATTTGGGATTCCCTGCATCAGCAGCTGGGAGGAACCGTGTGTGGATATTCCCAGGAGGTCAAACATTCCTTGGAATCACTGTTCTCTTCCCAAAATCCAACCTTTATTTGGGATTCCCTGCATCAGCAGCTATGAGGGCAACAAGGGAATAAACTGAAGGAGCCTCCCCAACCAGAATTCCAGCTGGATTTACCACACAAACCAGGGAGAACGGACGAAATCCAGGCCTTTCCCACAATTTCTGGCAGCAGGGAAACCACTCCAAAGAGCTGCAGATCCCAGGGATGGACGGAAAATCAGGAATCTGGGACAACACCGAGGGAGGAGCGGCGATAGCAGCAAAGAATTTCCGCGGCTTGGTCGTGTCCTTTTTCCCTGCTTTTCTATTTTTGTAATTTTTTTTTTTTTTGGGAAGCAGAAAGTGCTGGAGGAGGGAGCAGGCTCAGAATTCCTCGTGGACATTGCGGGCGTAATCCATGAGTTTGCTGCCTGTGAAATATTCGCTGTATTTGAGGATCTCCTCCAGTTCCAGGTGATGGTTTTGGTTCTCGTCGGCCACGGCGATCATTTGCCGCGCCTCGTTCAGCGCGTTGTGCTCGTTCATGGGATCCATGTATTCCTAAAACATGGAAAAATCAGCTTTTTCCCAGCCCTGATCACATTTCTCCACATATCCCAGCTCAAATCCCAGCCCGAAGTGGATGGAAAGAGTGGGAAAAAGCTCTTTAAGCAGTGTTTTAATGGTGGTTTTTTGCCCGCTTCTGTGGCTGTTCCCACAAAAATTTCGGTTTTTCCAAGAAATTTTTGTGGAGTTTGGGTTGTAAATTAAATTCAGGATCAAATTCTAGTTAAAAATTAATAATTAGCAGTTTTCAGGGCCTAAATTCTCTCATTTTTTCTGCTTTCTTGGCCGTTCTGATAGAAATCCAGATTTTTTTCCAGCTTATTCCAAGAAATATTTGTGGACTTTGGGCTGCAAACTCAACTCAGGATCAAATCTGGGATGAAAGCCCAATTAAAATTAACAACAGGGCCTAAATTCTCTCATTTCTGGAGATAATATTTTCAAAATTTGGTCAATTTAGAACTTTTTTCAACCATTTTAAGCCCCCAGAAGGCTCAGAGACCAAGAATTCATTAACAGAGTTTAAATAAAAAATATAAAAATTAAGATTATCTTTAATTTATTCTAAGATGTGGCATCTCTGGGGGTGAATATAAAGATTTCCCAAGTAAAATAGGGGTTTTTTGAATAAAATTCTCAGTAAAACTCAAAACAGTCTGTGTCATCACACAATTGTTCATCCTAAAAATCCACATCCAAATATTTGGATAATGGGGAAATGAGGAATTCTAATATTTATCCAGTCTTGGAGGAGGAAAAAAGCCCCAAATAAGAACCCACACTTCAAAAATGTGGTTTTTAAACCAGAAAACCCCATGAAAAATGAGTTTTGGGCTATTTTTAAGGCTCTTGGAGCCCCAAAATTTGGTGGCCATGGGGTTAATTTTCAGGTTTTCTTTTCTTTTACTATTTTTAAAATAGTAAAAGAATAAGTTATTCTTTTTTTCAATGAATCTGGAGATTAGTTTGTACCTGAAAGTTTGGCTCAGTGCCCTGGGTTGAGTTTCACCTCTCCAGATCCATCCCAGAGTCTCTGGGGTTAAAAAAAGCCTCAGAGGAAGAAAAAAACCCCCAATTTTCTTTAAAAAAACCCCATAAAACCACCTGCACCAGTACTACAGAACATTATAAATCAAATATTTATATTTAATTTTAAATTAAATTAAAATTTGAATGTAATATTTTATTTTATAACGAAATATTCATAAATAACAGATACAAATTGTGCTGTAATTCAGATATTTTTGGATTTTAATGCTGTATTTGAAAATAATTGGGTTTCAAAGGAGCAGGAATTTACCTCCAGCTCTTCCATGGTGACAATTCCATCGTGATTGGCATCGATGACCTCCTGGAATTCTTTCCTCCTGTCTTTCACCCAGTCATCATCAATGTCCTGAGCCTGCTGGTTCTCCACAGTGCCCACAGGTAAAGAGATAAATTCTGACAGGGTGAGTTTCTTATCTCCATCCTGATCTGCACCAAAAAAAGCACAAAAAATTAAAAAATATTTGTTTAATTCCCATAAAAATGGGAATTTCCTTCTGCTTTGAGCCTGATTTTGGCAGAGGAAAGTCGTTATTTGTCATTTTAATTCATTAAAAAAAAAAATCTGTGGTTTATTATTTTTATACATTTTGAATATTATTTTTATTCTATTTATTATTATTTAAAATCATCAAAAATTCCAAATATAAAGCTCTAGGAGGCTAAAAAAATACGTTCATCAAACACTAAATAAATGCATTTTTCTGGACCTAAAAATAGACATTTAAATTCTTTTTAAATTATTTTTCTTTAATTCTTATTTTTTCAATTTACAACACCAGCCATTTTCTTACAGATTCAGCATCAAACGAAACCCTCAGAAAATTCAAAGTACTGAACTTTTTCTCTTGGTGTGTCACTGGAAGCTCTTCATGTTTATCAGCAAAAATCAGTTCTATTTTAATTCTTTTGAACCCCAGGTGTTCTGACAGTTTGAAATCTGCATCATTATTGACTCAATGGCAAGAAAAACAACGTGGGGACCAATAATTCTGAATATTCAAAGAAAAAAAAAAATTACTGTTTGCTTAGAAACCTCAACCTTTTCTTTCCATTTTCATGACTAAGCCACAGCTGCTGAGCTGGGGAAGTCTCAGGTTCCTGAGAGAATATTTTAACCAATCTATTTGATAATATTTCATATTTAAAATGCTCGAAACCAGCAGAACTTCAGTGTGAAGTAGTGAAAAAGTGAAGAAAAAGCTGATTTTTTTAAATATATAAATACTCAGGTATTTGTTATTTATATAAATAAATATATCTATATATTTATAGATATAAATACCCACATTTTATAGATAAAAATACCCACATTTATTACTTATATATAAATATATTTATATGTTTATATTTACTCAAATATTTATTAAATACATATATTTATATATTTATATATAAATACGTGAATATTTACAATATATATAAATTTTATTATATTTTAATATATACTCAGATCTTACTATTTATAATTCATATTATTTATATTATTTATTCTTTATAAATAATCAGTATAATAATATATCACTATAATCACTATAATAATCATATAAATTATTCTGTGATTTAAAAACCAGAAATTAAATTGAATTTCGAGATGCACAAAAAACTCCAGAAAATTCCAGGATTTGTGCTCAGATTATTTATAATTTATATTATTGTTATTTATAAATAACCACAAATTATTCTGTGATTAAACAACAAGAAATTAAATCCAGATACACAAAAAACTCCCCAGAATTCCAGCATTTGTGCTAAAAACTTGCTTTTTTCCCCCTCATAAAATCAGAATATTTCATTAAAAAACCCTCCCAATATCCACCTAAAACAACGGAGCGCATGGAAATAATTCCCAAAAAAAACGTGGATTACCTAAATCCCGGATGATTTCCTTAACCATGAACTGGAGCATGCCCCTGCTGTGCTCGGGGTGCAGGAAGGACAGGAATTCCTCCTCGGTCAGCAGCAGGTCAGGAGGGGGATTGTCAGCCTGGTACCAACGATCCTTCAGGTTATCCAGCACTTCCTGTGCTGCAAAGTCAGCATTTAGCACAGTTTTGAGGAATTGCAGTTGTCACAATCCATTTCAAAGATTTGTCTCAATCCGTTTTTCAAGATTTCAGTTGATTTTTTAAAGATTTCAGCGATTTTTAAATATTTCAATTGTTGCAATCCATCTTCAAACATTTCGCTTGCCCCAATTTTTTAACATTCCAGTTGGCACAAATCCATTTTTAAGTATTTAAATTGTCACAATCAGTATTTAAAGATTTCAGTTGTCATAATCAATTTTTAAGATTTCAGTTGCCCTAATTTTTAAGATTTCAGCTGTCCCAATTTTTAAAGATTTCAGTTGCCCCCATCAATTTTTAAGATTTCAACTGCCCCAATTTTTAAGATTTCAGCTGTCCCAATCAATTTTTAATATTTCAGCTGCCCCAATTTTTAAGATTTCAGCTGTCCCAATTTTTAAGATTTCAGCTGCCACCATCAATTTTTAAAGATTTCAGTTGCCCCCATCAATTTTTAAGATTTCAGCTGTCCCTATCAATTATTAATATTTCAGCTGCACCAATTTTTAATATTTCAGTTGTCCCAATTTTTAATATTTCAGTTGCCACCATCAATTTTTAAAGATTTCAGTTGCCACCATCAATTTTTAAAGATTTCAGTTGCCCCCATCT
Source organism: Falcunculus frontatus (assembly GCA_013398115.1). Classification (NCBI taxonomy): domain Eukaryota; kingdom Metazoa; phylum Chordata; class Aves; order Passeriformes; genus Falcunculus; species Falcunculus frontatus. The sequence continues at coordinate 20,738 of VZRV01004103.1, read as the reverse complement.
ATTTTTAGGATTTCAGTTGTCCCAATTTTTAACATTCCAGTTGTCACAAATCCATTTTTAAGTATTTAAATTGTCACAATCAGTATTTAAAGATTTCAGTTCCCACCGTCAATTTTTAAAGATTTCAG
>VZRV01004103.1:0-20322 GCA_013398115.1 Falcunculus frontatus | reverse complement strand
AAGATTTCAGTTGTCCCCATCCATTTTTAAAGATTTCAGTTGCCCCCATCCATTTTTAAAGATTTCAGTTGCCCCCATCCATTTTTAAAGATTTCAGTTGCCCCCATCCATTTTTAAAGACTTCAGTTGCCCCCATCCATTTTTTAATATTTAAATTGTCACAACTGATTTTTAAGATTTCAGTTGTCCCAATTTTCAAGATTTCAGTTGCCACCATCTATTTTTTAATATTTAAATTGTCCCAATCCAATTTTTAAGATTTCAGTTGCCCCAATCCATTTTTTAATATTTAAATTGTCACAACCAATTTTTAAAATTTCAGTTGTCCCAATCCATTTATTTCAAGCTCTCAGTGGGTTAAATGAGGATATTCTATAAGCCTAAACCCTGCAGATGTTTATTTATCACAGTATTTAATATTTTTGCTGCACAAAAAGTTGAATCAGGGGTGTATGAACAGATTCATCAGCACCAAAATCCCTTTAAATCTCCCATGGAATTCTTTCATTTCATTCCACAATCCAATTATCTGTCAATATCTATCAATTCATTAAAATAAAATCCTTAATTTCAGCCTGGCATCCAGATTTCTGTAGGAAGTGCCTTAAACTCCACACACTCAGGTGGTTTTTATTTTTAAAAAAACATCCAAAAAATCACTTTTACAGTGCTTGGAGGATGAGAAAAAAAACCCCTCAGGAAGTGAGGGATGAATAATTTGATTTTCCTAAAGAAGATTTTGGTGCTCAGGTAAAGAATTGATGCCCTGACTCAGCAGCTCTGATGTGCTGAGGTTCCTGGAAGCTGCCCCCAGGTGATTTCCCTGCCAGCAAATTCTCAGCTCCTTTTTGCATCTCAGTTGCTTTTTAGTCACTGGAAAATGTCACCTAAGGCCTTTTTAAATGACTAATTCCTGCAGGGAAAGGGAAGAGCTTTAGGGGGGGAATTTTACAGTAAATTTAAATGTTTTTTGAAGGGGGAAAACGGGGAGATTCCTCTTAAAAATTGTCATTCTCGAGGCAGATTCTGGTGAGGAACAATGTAGGGTTTGTGTCTTCTGACTTAAATTTCTGGGGTTGATTTTACAGTAAATTTAAATATTTTTTGAAGGATATTCCTCTTAAAAATTGTCATTTTTAGGGCAGATTCTGGTTAGGAAGAATGTAGGATTTCTGTCTTTTGACTTAAAGCTTTGGGGTGGATTTGATACTAAATTTAAATTTCTTTAAGGGGGAAAACAGAGAGATTCCTCTTAAAAATTGTCATTCTCGAGGCAGATTCTGGTGAGGAACAATGTAGGGTTTGTGTCTTCTGACTTAAATTTCTGGGGTTGATTTTACAGTAAATTTAAATATTTTTTGAAGGATATTCCTCTTAAAAATTGTCATTTTCATGGCAGATTCTAGGTGGAAAAAATGCAGAATTTCTGTTCTATTTCTTAAATCTTTGGGTTTAACAATAAATTAAAACTTTTCTTGAGGGATTAGGGAGGTTCCTCTTAAAAATTGCCATTTTCATAGCAGATTTTAAGTGGAAAAAAATGCAGAATTTCTGTTTTCTGACTTAAATCCTACTCAAGCAGAACAACCAAAACATTTCTCTCCCATTTTTATTTCCACATCCAGGTTTTAGGAACACAAAGCCCACCCCACTGTGCACTTACTTTCTTCATCTATTTTCAACTCCTCGTTGTTTTTGATTTTCTCTGCAATTTCCTTCTCATTGAAGCCTTTGCTTGCCAAGAATTTAATTTTATATTCATCCCAGGACACGTGGCCTGGAAGAAAAAGAAAATCTCAGTTTGAAACGATGAATTTTTGATTTCAGGATTTTAAAATCAGCAAGTTTGAAAATCTCTCAGTCCAGCATTACAACCCCACACTGAATTTTATGAATGACAACATAAAAGCTGTCACCTGATTCACTTTTGGGGTTTTTTAGACCACACAGGCTTTGTGAAAACACCAATTTATGTCATTTTTTCCACTTTGTTATGAAATAAAGAGCTGCCTGCAGCACATCCCTTCCCACAGAAATCAAAACTTGAGATTCCCAAGCCCAAAGGAGCTGGGATTTTATCCACTTCTGGATACAGAATTGACTTAAAAAGTCTTTTTTGGATGGAAAAAATGTTGATTTTACCATCCCCATCAGGGTCCACAGCTCGGAAATGCATTTTGTTCTCCTCCACAGCTTCCTGGAAGTGTTCATCTGTTTTTTCCATGATCCAACGTTGCATTTCCTTGGCACTGATTTTTTTATCATTATTTATATCCACCCTAGGGAGGAAAAGCAGACAGGATTTAAATTTGGGGCTTAGGAGGGAAAGATGTGGTTTATTTTTAGCTTCTAAATTGTTTTATTCAGCAACAATAAACTGAAAAAAGAACATTAATGACCCTCTCTGAGAAGCTGCACATTCAAACGAGTGGCAGCTCAGCCTTTATTTCATAATTAAATGTAAATAACTTAATTAATGTAAGGAATTTAATTAAATTTAACAATATTTAGGTTACCATTCAGTGAAAAATATTCACTTTGCTGGAGTTAAATCATGTTTTTCAGGGATTTTTTTCAAGTGGAAGCAACAAATCATCCCTGATGGAATTCTGGGTCACTCCATATTGGTTCAGAATTGTCACTACTTGGAAAAATTTCTTCCAGACCTTTAATTCCCTCTCAATTTCTCTTTCCAAGCCCTCTTTTTTCCCAAGATCTCTGAGATTTCCTGAAGAGCTGCCTCCTGTGTGTGCCCAAATCCCCTTCCCATTGCCCTGTTCATTAAAACAGGGAAAATCCAATGGGAAAAATCCTGATCCAAGGACTCAAACTTTGATTATAGCACTTGGAAGTGAAAAAAGAAACCAAATTAAGTATTTTCCAATCACTTTGATCTCTGGTAACAAATTCTAGCTGATATTTTTAATTTTTAACACATTTAAAAATTGCACATCCATTTGTTCTCTGTGAGTTTTCTGCCTGGCTCTTGCTTTTCCAAGGAATTCCTTGGACTCTGCTCCAGAATTCAACTTTTTCTGATTAAAATTATCAGGAAAATCCAATCTGACCATCCTCTCTTCTGTCACCCCATCAATCCTTATTTCATTAAGAAATGAATTTAAAAATTACAGTTGAAAACCAAACATAAATCAAATTTTTTGCCACTTTGAGGGGGTTTTTTTGAGCACAGCATTAAATAAGTATTCAAAACATAACTTTAAAAAAAGCAGATTTCATTTCATTACCATTTCAGATTCTATTTAAAGCATCTCAAACCCACTCTTTGTTCAATTAAAAAAAAAACAAAACTCAAAGAAAATCACAGTTAAAAAGCCCCAGTTTGACTCTGGGTTTTGTTATCTGTTTGTATCACTGAGGTGTTATTATTGAAACTCGAATTATTCAAGATGTGATTTGCCTTTAAATGTCAACTAAATGTGAAAAAAGAGACAAACAACCCCAAAAATTGCAGAATTAGGGAGTTTCAATATCACAAAAGTGCTATAATTAAACATCAGTTCAGTGGCAAGAGAAGAGAGATGCTCCTGGGGCACTCAGGGCTTAGAGGGGACCAAGGTTTGGGATTAAAAATGAGCCTTAAAAAAGCATTTTCCCCTCAATATTTAAAATTCTGGTTTTTTCTTAAATCACGGCTGTCAAAGTTCCTCCTTTCAAGCTCTATTTTCCACCTAAATCACATCATAATCAGGGAAAAAGGGAAGAAAATCCCATTTATTGCTGATTTAGAGCATGGAAGCACAAAGTGGGAGCTTGGAGTCAGAACAAGTTTGGATTTTGTAGGAAAACTGAATTTTGCTATAGCAAAGATTATATTAAATATGGATAATAAACCAATTTTAGCCCAGTTTCTCTAGCAGAAGCCACTAAAAATCAGATTTTTGTGGCCTCCTTCCCCTTCTGAATGAACTCAGGGCAGTGAGGTTCCTAAATCCCAACGTTCCCACCCAAAAAAAGCCAATTTTTGATGCAAATCATTTCAGGGATGGTTCCTGTTTCATCCAAATCAAGATTTCAGCAACCCAGAGTTAGGAAATGTTTCACTTTCCTGCCTGGAAAATCAGAGTTTGGGGAAGCTTTTCCATGTTCCAACTTTATCTTCAGGAATTCTGTTAGATAATAACTCGTGCTTAGAATTGTATTTAATTGTGAATTTTATGGAACACTTTCCTTGATTAAAAACACATCCTGTGTTTGCTTTGTCTTCCAAGAAAATAATTCCAGAGCATCTGGAAGTCTGGGATTTACTGGATTTTCCTGGGATTTCTCTTGAAGAGTATCTCTAGAAAGCAATCAAATCCCCCAAAACCCTTCCCTACATTTTTAATCTCATCCTCTGAGGGAATTTGAAATAAATCTCTGAATGAAACTGATCCTGAATCCAATTAATTTAAGCTTCCTAAGGAACCTCTTTCATAACAAACAGGAAAAAAATGAGAATTTGGGAATGAGAATTTCCTAACCAGGAGTTGGATGTTGCCAATAAACACCCAACAATAAAGCAATATTAATATTTAATATTTTACCAGGGAAGTGAGGGATCTGAATAACACAAAATAATAAAGAATTTACTTTGAATTTAAAAAAAAATGGTTTGGCTGTTTGCTGGAATTCCTTTGCTCAGGAGAACTCAAAAACCCCAATATCCAATGTTATTACTGATCTTTTAAAATGAAATTTATTTATTATTTTAATAAAATTATATTTATTAATGAAAAGTTTGCACAAAATAAAGCTTTTAAAGCCTCCTCACTTTATCCCCCTGTGGTATTCATTGGAGATGTTTTAATAAAATGAATCTTCCACCCCAAAATGCAAATAAAGCCAATTCTGCCACCTGGTGTCTGAAAGTGCTGAAACAAAGCAAAAAAAAAAAGGGCTTTTTATGAAAGGGAAAATGCTTGAATGTCTAAAATCAAAGTTCATATTTTTACACCAAGTAAAGAAATTATTCAACTTTTTTAAAAAGCTGTAAAATAAAAATATATACCTTTCTATTTTCATGTTTTCTTCTCTTTTCCTGTTCTAGATTCTGAGGGATTGTTCTGTTATTCCCTGAACCTGTCCTGGGGATTCCTGAATTGTTGGAATATGCAGTTATCCACAATTACTTTTATTTATTATTCACTTGAAACACTCCAGTTTTAGCCACTGAAACATTCACTGGAAGTTTTGTGAGCAGAAATCCCAATTTTTTGGGGTTTCTCACAATTTTACCCCATTGTTTCTCTGCCCTTTTTTCCTTTATTGTTTTCCCAGTGTTTTCCCTTCATTTGCACAAGTCCCAACAGGAATAAACCCGAGCTCCATGTGGAAAAAAAGGCCAGAGAATAAATAAAGAACTCAAATTGCCAACTGAAACCAAACTTAGGACAAAACTGGAGCATATTCCCATCCTAAGGAAGTCCTTCCTCACCAATTCCTGCATCTAAAATCCAAATGGGATGAATTATTCCTTGAGCCAGGAAAAAGGAATACTAATTTTCATACCTCTAAGTTATTTTTTCCACACAGAAACTGAATATTTTGGCATAAAACCCAAACACAGCACTTCCAGAGTGAGGCTTTTCCCTTTCAACTTTTAAATATTAATTAAAATTCCCTTTTTTTTTTTTTTTTTTTTTCTGTTTCCCTGCTCTTGGCAATGCCCATGACTTACTTTGAAAAAATCACCATCAGCTTCTTCCTGTTCCTCCTGGGTTCTGAATCCTCCTCGAATTCCTCCATCTCTTTTCCAAGGAAAACCTCCTGATGGAATTCTTTGTTGAGGTGTCCATCCATCTCCATTTTGACCCCGTTCAGGTGATCTGGGGGCAGGATCTCGTTCTCATCTTTGCTGTCAGCTGCTTTTTCCTTGAGCACGGAATTATTTGCAGGCCTGGCATAAACATCCATCAAAAGGAAGATGAACAGGAGGGATAAATAAAGAGATCCCAAACTGCAGAGGAAAGCTTGTCTTGACATCATTTTTTTTTTTTCCTTTTAAATTCAAAATATTGGCTGCTGAAATCACTGTGGGTGAAACGATCTAAAAAGGAGAAAAGACAGAAATTAAACTTTGAAGTAAGAGGTCACTAATGAACATCTAAAAATTAGAAGAACCTATACACAATATCAATAACTTATTTACATACATCTAGATATTAAAGTATATATATATAAAAGTATAAAAAAATCTACACACAAGTCTAAATTCGGAGCAACATACACAAAAAATAGAGGAGTTTTTGCTGTCAGAGATTTCAAAAACCCGTTAAATAATAAATATATGGAATTAATGCATTCGTTTTCAGTCTGCAGGGAAGTCTGGAAAGGAACATCCCTGAAGATGCACAAAGAGCCGCAGCAGCACAGGAAGATCCCAGAGATCCCAACAAAAATGCTCTTTGGAAAAGGGATAAAGGCGTTTTCGGCCAGGGATAACTGAGGAAAACACATTCAGATCCAAAAGAAAGCAGAGCTGGAAACACCCAGGAAACAACCGCGGGGCGAACCTGTCACAGAGCCATAAAATCAGAGTATCCTGCCCTGGAAGTGACCCACAGGGATCATCCCGCCCAACTCCAGGGAAAAAATCCCAAATCCAACAGAGAGAACGCGAGGGAGCCCAAACCTCCCCAAACCCCTCAAGCCCCTCAGACCCCACAGAACCCCGCGGGGCTGAGGGGAGGGCGGCCCGCACTCACCGAGAGCCGTTCGGGAGGGAGGGGACGCGGCCCTGAGCGTCGTGACGGCCGCGGGGAGGCTCAGCCTGGGCCCGGCCGCCCCTGAGCACCCGCGGCCCCTCACGGCCCCTCACGGAGCCCCCAGCGCTGCCAGGGAGGAGGGAGGCGAGGAGGAGGAGGAAGCGCATCACTGCGCCGCGCGGCGGGATGGCGCCGTGGCCATCTTAAGTGAGGGAACCGCCATTTTGAGTGAGGGAAGCTGTGGCTTCCCCATCCCTGGAAGTGTCCCAGGCCAGGTTGGACGGGGCTTGCAGCAACGTGGGATAGTGAAAGGTGTCCCTGTCCATGGCGAGGGGTGGCACTGGATGATGTTTGAGGTCCATCCCGTGAACGGGGCACGGCCACGGCCCAGCCCAAACCCAAGATGGCTCCTCCTCGGCCTCACGTGCCCTACTCCGAGATGGCGGCCGCAACATAAGGCGGTGAGGGCACCGCCCCTCCTCCTTCCCCTTCCCACGGTGCGGGAACCGCCAGAGCCGCAGCAGGAGCAGGGACGGAACCGCCGCTTCTCCCAGGAGAAGGCGGAAAGTGCGGGGGAGCCATGAGACCCCCCTCCCAGCTTGGCGGCGACGCGCCGTGAGCGCTCCCGCAGGAATCTTGTCCCCTCCCGGTGGCCGTAGCGCCGTTCCCGCCTAAACACGGCGGGCGTGGCCCCGGTGCCGGCCGTGAGGGGCCCCGCGGCCATGAAGGCGCTGCGGCGGCTGAGCCGGCACCGCACCGCGCTGGGGCTCGGCGGGCTCTCGCTCTGCGCCGCCGTCCTGCTCTACCTCGCCAAGTGCACCTCCGAGGGGCTGCGCCCGCTGCCCGCGCCCCCCGCGCTCCCTCACAGCCAGGCCGGCCGGGGAGCCCGCGCCGCGCCCCCGCCCGCCCCTGAGGGCAGCGCCTTCGTGGCCGTGGTGGTGATGAGCGGCCCCAAGTACAGCGAGCGGCGCAGCATCATCCGCAGCACCTGGATGGCGGCGGCGCGGCAGGCGCCTCACGGCCACGTCTGGAGCCGCTTCGTGGTGGGCACGGCGGGGCTGGGCGCGGAGGAGCTGCGGAGCCTGGAGCTGGAGCAGAGCCGGCACCGGGACCTGCTGCTGCTGCCGGAGCTGCGCGATTCCTACGAGAACCTCACGGCCAAGGTGCTGGCCACCTACGTGTGGCTGGACGCGCACCTGGACTTCCAGTTCGCCCTCAAGGCTGACGACGACACCTTCGTGCGCTTGGATGTGCTGGTGGAGGAGCTGAGGGCCAAGGAGCCGCGGCGCCTCTACTGGGGCTTCTTCTCGGGCCGCGGGCGGGTGAAATCCGGGGGGAAGTGGAAGGAGAGCGCCTGGGTGCTGTGTGATTATTACCTGCCCTACGCTCTGGGCGGCGGCTACGTGATCTCCGCCGACCTGGTGCGCTACCTGCGGCTCAGCAGGGACTACCTGAACCTGTGGCAGAGCGAGGACGTGTCCCTGGGGGTGTGGCTGGCGCCCATCGATGTGAAGAGAGTGCACGACCCCCGCTTCGACACCGAGTACAAATCGCGGGGCTGCAACAATAAATACATAGTGACTCACAAGCAGAGCATCGAGGACATGCTGGAGAAGCACCAGACGCTGGCGAAGGAAGGGAAGCTCTGTAAGGAGGAGGTTAAACTCAGGCTGTCCTACATGTACGACTGGGGAGTGCCTCCCTCCCAGTGCTGCCAGAGGAAGGATGGCATCCCCTGAAAGGCTCAGGAAGGAGGAGGCGAAGCGATGATGGACTCTGGTTGCTGTTACACGGGGAGAATCCCATTAACGAGGGGTTAATTACTCTTAAAAAGATTTTGCACGACTCATTCCGTTACCCTGGGAGTCCCCGGGAGCTGCTGACGTGGCATGGTTAGAGATGCTTCAAAAAAAAAAAAAATAGGTGACAGAAAGCACAGAAAAGCTCAAATGCCAGGATCTAAGGCAAATAAAAGGGGGCAAAACACGGATAGTAGAGAAAATCAGGGGGAGAGAACTGGAATGAAAAGTTGCTGGGAGATTTTGAACGGATTCTGAGGTTTATTTGCTAAAGATCATGCCAGGCTTTTATGCTGATAAGACTGAAATGAGGCTGCCGTTTATTCCTTGGCAAGGAAGTGCCAGCTTGGCACAGAGAGAGGAGCCCAGTGGAGCTGCTGGTGCCAGAGGGAGCAGGTTAGTGCCACAGGCAGGGAAAGGGATCAGCTTTTCCTGGGATACCTGCAGGGAGAGCTGCCTTTGGCAGGGAATGGAGTTATTAAATCTGTTAATTTGTCTCTGAGCTTTTTGCTGTTTTAAAGGCAGTGTGTACATAAATCATCTGGCAGCTACAAAGTGTATTTAGGGAGGTGGCTGAGCTGGGTATTTGGCAGATATAGAATTTATTCTCTTATTTTGGGAGCATTTTCCTGCTGCAAAGCCTCCAGGTGTTGTTTTTAGCTCATCCTCCACAAGAAACATTTCCCCCCAACAGTCAATAACTCCCTGGCTGCTCCAAGACATTGCAGACTTCAGATTTATATTTATTTCTAATATAAATGAGCAGGAATTGATCAGTGGAAGTTCCAAAAACATTGCCCGAAGATGGGGACTTAAGGTATAAAAGTGAACTTTGTGTAGTTAAGAGAACTGGGTTCCCCCACCCCAAAAATTCCACTTTGAGAACTTTATTTCTCTTTTCAGCACACTAAGAAGTCACATTTAGGTGCCCAAAACTGGGGGAATTCCCTCCTTCTCTCCAAAAAACACCTTGGCGAGGAACTAAAATAGAATTAATTGAAGTGACATACCCACAAATGGGATTTTGTCCCTCAGTCCTGGCTACACCAAAACAATCCTGGCACTGGCAGAGGTCACACAGGACTCAGACATGATTTATTTATCTCCAGACCTTCAGCTGAGCCTGCAATTCAAACATTTTTGAGTGGCAGCTGCTCCAAAACACCAATTTTTTTTCCAGTGCTACTCCAGTCCCCTGTGCCAGCTGCAGCTCTTGCAGCCTGAGCAGTTTTTACTTTGTAAATGTAAAATTTCTTTTTTTAAAATGTCTTTTACTGACCAGTTTTGGTGTTTGTTGCACTCTGCACTTTCATTCCCATTCCATTCCCTCCTTCCCAGCTCAGTGTCTGGAAGAGACAAATGGCAAAGAAAAATTTGTTACAAAAAAGGTGCCAATATCTCTTTATTTTTGCTTCTTAGCAAAATTAGGAATTCATACCAAAGGGATTGAGTACGGGGTGGGGATTTTTTTTTTGTTATTCTCTTGTTTTAATTAATTATTGAGGATTAAAAATCTTCTGCAGAGGTTTTTTCTATTTTGAAAATTTCAACAAGGCTTTGACTTCCTCCTTAAACAAAATACTGCAAAAACTCAATTATTTTAGCATGTTAAACTGAATTATTATTAACATCCATCCTAATGCATGCTTAGGGATTACCAGGGAATGTATTTTTCCCAAAATATCCTATTCCAAACCAGGAATTTACCGAGATGACAGCAAATTCCAATTTTCTATCCCTCCATCCATTTGCCATCTGAGGTTCATCAGTGTTGTCTGTAAATGTGATTATAAATACTTGTAATGTGAATATTTATTTATACTTATTGCCAGTGTATTCTCTATAGGAAAATAAGCTGCTTAAATGTCATTTTTTCGTCCAGGAGGTGCTGTAACATCCATGAAAAACAGGGATCAAGCAAGGCTGGAATATTTTGGGATCCAAGCCATTATTTAAAGCTGGATCAGAAGTGCAGATCCATGTGCTGTTTATCCAATTCCATCCACAACTGGCTCCATGGAAGTTGTTCCCATTGGGATTTTGACTCCTCATTCCCCCCCAAAAAAGTGGTTTTGATCCCTAGGAAAATTCCTGGAGAAATGCTGGATCTCAGGCTGAGATTGGAGCCTGGAAAAACTCACCCAGGAATGGTGGAGACCACTCCAGCACTGGATATTCCCTGATTTTAGGGATCATTCCCAACCTCATTTTCCCAACCTGGATGTTGTTTCCATTTTGGGTTATCCCAGATTTTGCTCCAGTTGGAAAACGCCACAGGAGCTTTGCCACATCCTTGGGAATTGCTTTGAATCCCCTTTAATTTCCCTTCCCTCTCCTTTAATTCCCTTTCTCTCCAAGGAGAGCGCTTGGATTCCAATCCCAGCTCCCTGGGAAATTCCCAAATGAATAAAAAATATATTTTATCCTTTTTTTGGGGGGATATTTTAGAGGCAAAGGGAATAATTTGGGAGAGAGCCAACAACTGAAAGTGGTATTTTGTGGTGTCCAAAGGTGTTTTCCAACTTTGATAATTCCCTGATCCCACATATTTTGTGGAAAAACCCAGGAAAAAATAAAATTGAAGAGTTTTAATTTAAATTTTATCTGAAAAAGACCTTTGAAGGTTATTTGGAGTAAATGTGAAGGTTATTTGGAGTAAACCAATATATGTTTTAAATGAGTGAATCACTACAATTTTAAACTTAAAACCGTCCAAAATTCGTTTTTGGAGCCAATTCTGAAGCACTTTTGGAACAATAAATTAATTTAATAATTAGCAGGAGTAATTAAAGGCTCTTTCCCACCTTCTCAGGATTAAATTCCTGATTTCTGCCATAATCTCTGAGTGTTTAATGGGATTTTTGTACACTTCAAAGCCATTCTGGGATCATTTTCATCTCTGGAAAATCAGGATGAGGAGCCTGATTTCAGATTTTTGGGAGAATATTTCAATCTGCTGGGAAATAATTTAAATTTTTGGGTTTTATGGCAAGTCTCAGAGTGGGAATTTTGGGTTTAATGAAAATAAAATTACCCAGGAGCAGATTTATCTTTATTTTTTGTAGCTATTTGTTTATTTAAAGTGTTTCTTTTGGGGTTTTCCTCCTCAATATTTTATATTTTTAATATTATTAAAATTCTCCCCTCAGCTTTCCTAGATCTGAGCGTGTTCCACAATAATTTAATTTATTTTGGCATCCAGCAGAATTATCTGTGCCATTCTTGAGCTTTTTGATAATTCCAGATTAATTTAAATAAAAATAAATTAAAATTTAAAAAAATTCCTTTCTTTAATCAGGTATTAATCAAAAATTAATATAAATAAATTGTTCATTATGTTCTCTGATCATATCTAGGAGTTAATATTGAACTATTTAGATCTGGCAATGGCATGAACTCAGAAAATTTGCTTTATTTTCCAGTGATTTCTTTAAATTGTGTGCAAAAATAAATATTGAAACATTCCTTGCTTTACTAAATAAATTAAAGAAATCATTAAATCAATTAAATTTCACTTCAAAACCTCTCAAGCTTCTGAGAATTCCTATAATCACCTCAAACTTAAAAAATACCAACAAATAACTCTAAAAAGTTGCTATTCCTGTATTGGAATATTTTCTTTCCTGAGTATTCTTTGCTCTGTTACATTTTGGACAAAAATGGGATTTCCTGGAGTGGAAATTCCTGATTTTTGAGGATTTAATTTGTATTTCCTGACATTTTGGGGATCAAGGTAGAAGCTCTGATGGAGAATTTGATTTTTATTCATTTTTGTTCAGCAGAGCTGAAATTTTGGGGATTTCTGACAACCTTGGAGCTCCTTCAGAAATTCCAGAGAGGGTGAAATAAAAATGAAAATAAATGAAGATAAATGTCAGTGATTTCTCTTCCTTTCCCATAACACAGAATTCCAGAATAAACAAGGAATTAACTCTGCTCCAACCAGAGCCCCTTGAAACTCATCCTTATCCTGGTTTTTTTCCAAGGAAGTCACAAATAAAAGGAATTAATTCCTAACACAATCTCCATTTCCACATTTGTCCACCTCACTGTTTTTTTCCCAGGAAAATTACAAATAAATCCATTTATTCCCAGAATAGCATAGATTTTCCCATTAATTTATCCACCTATACCCTCTATTTTTCCTGGAAAATTACAAATAATTCCATTTATTCCCAGAATAACTTCCATTTTCCCATTATTTTATGCACTTTTACCCCTTGTTTTCCCTGGAAAATTACACCTGGGAAGCAAAATCAGGTGAGGATGAGGCCAAATTATTTTAAAAGGAATATTTCCCCCCCCGATTTCCTTGGAATATTTAATCTCTGCATTCCAATATTTTTAAAACTGATTTTCCTCCAAATTTAAAACATTCCATGCTCATACAAAGAACTCAAACTTGCCACAAAGATTTAAAAATAATCCTAATTTTTTTTTTTCATAAATAATTCTGAATAACTTTGGGATTTTGCTGTTGAAACAAAGGGATGCATTTGGAATTTATTCCCAAATTTTTCCTGCCTGCCCCAGGCAGTCACTAGATGTCACTCCATGCCTTTGGAAGCACAGAAAGGATGAATTCCTTTTAAAAAAAAAGGGAATTAAACTGTCCAAAGACAGTTGTTTATGACTAAAACCTGCTGGAGTGCTCTAATTTTACCATTAAATGGTCGGGAAAAAAAAGGAAAAGGAGTTTTCCAATTAAAAAAATGGAATTATGAGGGAATTCTTAAGGATGGAGCCACTGTATTTTTCCATGGAATTAATGGAAAATTAATGTGAAAATCCCTCAGATTTAAAGGCAAACCTTTGTAGAAGCCCAAAAAAAGCCCTCAAAATATAGGAAAAAATAATAAAATTTAATTAAAATTAATAGAATAAAAATTAAATTAATTAACAATATTCTGGGAATTTTTTATGGAACAACTCAAAACCCCCCAGTCCCTGTGTCCCCTTTTAATCAAGGATTTTTGAGGTTTCCTCAGCTGAAAATTCCATGGATTTGAGTTGGGAAATTTCATTTTCAGAAGGAAAACCAATTTCCAAAGGATTTAATTCCCAAACCTGTGTGTGTGGGACCCCTGCTCCAACTTTTGGGATGCTTAAAGGATGTGTAGGAATTAAAAATTCAAATTAAAAATTCCTATTAAAATTTATTCACGCTCCAGGAGCTTCTCAGGAGATTTTTTCTGGGATTGGGAACCAATTCCTCTTCATTTTCAATGGAAAGATTCACTTGGATTTGATGCTGGAATTTAGGGAAATTCAGAATTTTGTTACATTTGAAGAACATCTCATGGAAAAAACGTGGAAAAATCCAGACACTGCTCCAAGTTTTGAGGAAAACTCAGAAATCCATGATCCCGCAGATCCACTGAGCTCTGGAAATGCCAAGGAATGTCCAGGAATTTGGGAAGGAACATCTCCTCATGGAAAGCCACAATTCCCACCTTCTGGTGCTCATTCCCTGCTTCCCTTGACAGCCCAAATCCCGGGAATGTGAGCCCTGTTTATTTTCCACCCTCCAGCTATGGCCCAAGTGGAGCAGCTCCCACAAAGTTCTGGATCCACGAGGACCAAAAAAGGCTGGAAAATGAGTAATTCCCTATTTTTGAAATAAAGGAAAATGTTGTTGCTGGTGATCAATGGATTTGGGATGGTGCCAAAGGGCTTGGAATCGTCACAGCACGAGCCACTGGAAAAACATTTCTCCAGAGCTGATCCTGGCCGGGAGAATTCCAAATATTTACTTTAGATATTTATTTTAAGGAAGGACTCGAGCCAGGATTATGGATCTGGATTGCCAAAATCCTGACGTTTGAGGTGCTAAAAGCTGGAATTCGAGGCCAATCCCTCTGATCTTATCTTGTCTAATTATTTCTCTTTCTTTCCATGCCCTGATCCCATGAAAAGAGTGGGAATGTGCTGGGCTGGATCCAGGCTGGATCCGTGGCTTTGCTAAGCTCAAATCTCAGACTGGGATTAATTTTGGAGTTTTTTGCAGTTTCCTGGGTGATTTTTTCTGCCTGGATTTGCAGCTCTTCAGAACCCAGAGCCCCTGTCCCTTCCCAAAGGCAAATCCCACTACAAAGAACATCAGGAGAATCCTCAGCCACACCAGGATTTTCCCGATTTTGAGGTGCTGTGCACCAGAAGTTGGAAAAATTGGAGTTATCCTGCTTTTCTTTATCATTCCTTACCTTTTATTCCATAGGGATTCCTGGCTAGGAAGAAATTCTGGGTTTTTTTTTTCTGCTGTCCTGCAAAGTTCTGCAGCGTGGGGGTCACTCAGCTGCTCCTTGGNGAAATAAAAATGAAAATAAATGAAGATAAATGTCAGTGATTTCTCTTCCTTTCCCATAACACAGAATTCCAGAATAAACAAGGAATTAACTCTGCTCCAACCAGAGCCCCTTGAAACTCATCCTTATCCTGGTTTTTTTCCAAGGAAGTCACAAATAAAAGGAATTAATTCCTAACACAATCTCCATTTCCACATTTGTCCACCTCACTGTTTTTTTCCCAGGAAAATTACAAATAAATCCATTTATTCCCAGAATAGCATAGATTTTCCCATTAATTTATCCACCTATACCCTCTATTTTTCCTGGAAAATTACAAATAATTCCATTTATTCCCAGAATAACTTCCATTTTCCCATTATTTTATGCACTTTTACCCCTTGTTTTCCCTGGAAAATTACACCTGGGAAGCAAAATCAGGTGAGGATGAGGCCAAATTATTTTAAAAGGAATATTTCCCCCCCTGATTTCCTTGGAATATTTAATCTCTGCATTCCAATATTTTTAAAACTGATTTTCCTCCAAATTTAAAACATTCCATGCTCATACAAAGAACTCAAACTTGCCACAAAGATTTAAAAATAATCCTAATTTTTTTTTTTCATAAATAATTCTGAATAACTTTGGGATTTTGCTGTTGAAACAAAGGGATGCATTTGGAATTTATTCCCAAATTTTTCCTGCCTGCCCCAGGCAGTCACTAGATGTCACTCCATGCCTTTGGAAGCACAGAAAGGATGAATTCCTTAAAAAAAAAAGGGAATTTAAACGTCCAAAGACCAGTTGTTTAGACTAAAACCTGCTGGAGTGCTCTAATTTTACCATTAAATGGTCGGGAAAAAAAAGGAAAAGGAGTTTTCCAATTAAAAAAATGGAATTATGAGGGAATTCTTAAGGATGGAGCCACTGTATTTTTCCATGGAATTAATGGAAAATTAATGTGAAAATCCCTCAGATTTAAAGGCAAACCTTTGTAGAAGCCCAAAAAAAGCCCTCAAAATATAGGAAAAAATAATAAAATTTAATTAAAATTAATAGAATAAAAATTAAATTAATTAACAATATTCTGGGAATTTTTTATGGAACAACTCAAAACCCCCCAGTCCCTGTGTCCCCTTTTAATCAAGGATTTTTGAGGTTTCCTCAGCTGAAAATTCCATGGATTTGAGTTGGGAAATTTCATTTTCAGAAGGAAAACCAATTTCCAAAGGATTTAATTCCCAAACCTGTGTGTGTGGGACCCCTGCTCCAACTTTTGGGATGCTTAAAGGATGTGTAGGAATTAAAAATTCAAATTAAAAATTCCTATTAAAATTTATTCACGCTCCAGGAGCTTCTCAGGAGATTTTTTCTGGGATTGGGAACCAATTCCTCTTCATTTTCAATGGAAAGATTCACTTGGCTTTGATGCTGGAATTTAGGGAAATTCAGAATTTTGTTACATTTGAAGAACATCTCATGGAAAAAACGTGGAAAAATCCGGACACTGCTCCAAGTTTTGAGGAAAACTCAGAAATCCATGATCCCACAGATCCACTGAGCTCTGGAAATGCCAAGGAATGTCCAGGAATTTGGGAAGGAACATCTCCTCATGGAAAGCCACAATTCCCACCTTTTGGTGCTCATTCCCTGCTTCCCTTGACAGCCCAAATCCCGGGAATGTGAGCCCTGTTTATTTTCCACCCTCCAGCTATGGCCCAAGTGGAGCAGCTCCCACAAAGTTCTGGATCCACGAGGACCAAAAAAGGCTGGAAAATGAGTAATTCCTTATTTTTGAAATAAAGGAAAATGTTGTTGCTGGTGATCAATGGATTTGGGATGGTGCCAAAGGGCTTGGAATCGTCACAGCACGAGCCACTGGAAAAACATTTCTCCAGAGCTGATCCTGGCCGGGAGAATTCCAAATATTTACTTTAGATATTTATTTTAAGGAAGGACTCGAGCCAGGATTATGGATCTGGATTGCCAAAATCCTGACGTTTGAGGTGCTAAAAGCTGGAATTCGAGGCCAATCCCTCTGATCTTATCTTGTCTAATTATTTCTCTTTCTTTCCATGCCCTGATCCCATGAAAAGAGTGGGAATGTGCTGGGCTGGATCCAGGGTGGATCCGTGGCTTTGCTAAGCTCAAATCTCAGACTGGGATTAATTTTGGAGTTTTTTGCAGTTTCCTGGGTGATTTTTTCTGCCTGGATTTGCAGCTCCTCAGAACCCAGAGCCCCTGTCCCTTCCCAAAGGCAAATCCCACTACAAAGAACATCAGGAGAATCCTCAGCCACACCAGGATTTTCCCGATTTTGAGGTGCTGTGCACCAGAAGTTGGAAAAATTGGAGTTATCCTGCTTTTCTTTATCATTCCTTACCTTTTATTCCATAGGGATTCCTGGCTAGGAAGAAATTCTGGGTTTTTTTTTTCTGCTGTCCTGCAAAGTTCTGCAGCGTGGGGGTCACTCAGCTGCTCCTTGGAATCTTGGAATTAAGGCTGGAAAAACCTTCCAAGATACAAATCCGAGCATTAACCCAATCACCACTAAACCCTGTCCCCAAATGCCACATCCACAGGTTTTTGGGACACTTCCAGGGATGGTGACTCCACCACTTCCCTGAGCAGCCCATTCCAATGGTTGGCCACTCTTTCAGGGAAGAAATATTCCCAAATATCCAACCTAATCCTGCCCTGAGCATTGATTAATGAGTTGGGCCCTTTTTTGTCCTAAAAAGAACCAGAGCAGTTAATTGGAGTTANCCTTAAAAAAAAAAGGGAATTAAACTGTCCAAAGACAGTTGTTTATGACTAAAACCTGCTGGAGTG
Source organism: Falcunculus frontatus (assembly GCA_013398115.1). Lineage (NCBI taxonomy): Eukaryota > Metazoa > Chordata > Aves > Passeriformes > Falcunculus > Falcunculus frontatus. Next base: position 2,703 of record VZRV01004103.1, on the reverse strand, counting down.
CTCTAATTTTACCATTAAATGGTCGGGAAAAAAAAGGAAAAGGAGTTTTCCAATTAAAAAAATGGAATTATGAGGGAATTCTTAAGGATGGAGCCACTGTATTTTTCCATGGAATTAATGGAAAATTAATGTGAAAATCCCTCAGATTTAAAGGCAAACCTTTGTAGAAGCCCAAAAAAAGCCCTCAAAATATAGGAAAAAATAATAAAATTTAATTAAAATTAATAGAATAAAAATTAAATTAATTAACAATATTCTGGGAATTTTTTATGGAACAACTCAAAACCCCCCAGTCCCTGTGTCCCCTTTTAATCAAGGATTTTTGAGGTTTCCTCAGCTGAAAATTNTTGGGATCGAATCATTTCCCTGAGGCTCTGATCCCAGGGCATGGCTGGATTTGGGAAGAGCAGTTAATTGGAGTCTGAACTCCTGGAATCTCCCACTCCATATCCATGGACACACTTCCCAAATCCTGGCCTGGTGCTGTGAATCCATAATTCCAAAGGAATTGAGTGGGAAGAGCTGCAGAAATGAAATTATTCCCTCAGTTTCTCCCTCAGAACATTGGGATCGAATCATTTCCCTGAGGCTCTGATCCCAGGGCAGGGCTGGATTTGGGAAGAGCAGTTAATTGGAGTCTGAACTCCTGGAATCTCCCCCTCCATATCCATGGACAGACTTCCCAAATCCTGGCCTGGTGCTGTGGATCCATAATTCCAAAAGAATTAAGCAAGAAGAGCTGTAAAAATGAAATTATTGCCTCAGTTTCTCCCTCAGAACATTGGGATCGAATCATTTCCCTGAGGCTCTGATCCCAGGGCATGGCTGGATTTGGGAAGAGCAGTTAATTGGAGTCTGAACTCCTGGAATCTCCCACTCCATATCCATGGACACACTTCCCAAATCCTGGCCTGGTGCTGTGGATCCATAATTCCAAAGGAATTGAGTGGGAAGAGCTGCAGAAATGAAATTATTCCCTCAGTTTCTCCCTCAGAACATTGGGAACAAATCATTCCCCTCAGGCACTGATCCCAAAGGCTTTGGGATGCAGGCATGGCTGGATTTAGGGAAGAGCCTGATTATCTTACACTTTATAAAATTCCAATCTGGCTCCTGAAAAGCTCCATCAAAGCCAGAGCCCGTGGCTGGGAGGTTTCTGAGGACAAGGGAGAGGGATAAGCAAACAATAACCGGGATCCGATTTCTTCGGAGTCCCGGGAGGAGATAATTGGAGTCTCCAAGAGCTGCTGATAAGATCAGACTCAGTTGCTATTTTCAGGCTCAGACAGCAAGGCTGGAGACACCGAAATAAATCCTAAAACCTGAGCCTGGAGAGCTGCAGGCTCCCAAAGAGTTCTTTCTCCAAGGAAATCCATAAATATTGCCACGTGTGGGATACTGGGATTAGCCTGGCCCAGTTGTCCTTGGGGGCACCTCAGGGGTGGCAGATGGGGAAGGACTGAGGGGAAAAGGAGGAATTGAAGGGGAAGGAATTGAATAAAACGACCTTGCTTTAATTCCAAGAGGAATTTTATCCTTCCTGGAGTATCCCAGCAGCAGCTCCCTGCTGCAATTCCTTCTGGGAAAGAGGCAGGAACAGCCAGGGCCGTGTTCAGCCTGGGGAAAAAGCCTGGAAAAGCAATTCCTGAGTGGAGTCAGGGTCTCCTGGGGGCACCTGATCCTGGCAGTGGCTCCAAATGCAACCTCAGGCATCACCTGGGGGAAGATAAAATAAACCTGGATTAGAAAACTTGGAGAGGGACTAATTCCAAGCTTAAAATTCCTGTGGAATTTGGGGACAGACTCAGGCTCTTCAGAGTGGTCGTGGCAGGACAAGGGACAATGGGCACTGTGACATGAGAGGGCTTCAAACTGGATTAAAGGGAATTGTCCTCATCATTCCAACGTGGATTATTGGATCAGCTTGCCCAGGGAGGTTGTGGAGTCTCCAACATTTCAAATCCCAGTGGATAAATCCCTAAATAACCCCAGGAGCAGGAGGCACTTCCAGAGGTTTTTCCAGCATTAATTATCCCAGGATTGACAGCAGTCCTGCCTCACCTCACCTCTGGATGTGCCAGGGCTGGTGACAGAGGAGGGGATACCCCAGCAGCAGGAATGCTTGGGATCATCCCATTTTCCCTTGCTTTGGGTCAACACTGGGAGCATCCCACCCCATCCATGTGGATCTGGTCATTCCCTGCCCCTGACTGTTGTTTATCCCAAAACATTTGGGATTCGATGCCTTCCAGATGAAATCAAACATCAAAGGCCCTACTACATTTCCTTCCCTCCCTCTACATTCCCCTTCCACATCCAGCCCGTGGCTTGTATTGATCAGGGATTTCTCCAGGGATTGGGAAGAGCAGTTTGGAAGGAAAAGGACAAGCAGGAGCTGGGAGCAGGTTGGGAATGGCTGCAAATTCCTGCATTGGGGAATTGGGAGAGGCTGAGCTGGCAGCAGCAGGAGAGTGGGATCATGCAGAAAACACAGGAAAATCCATCTTTAGGGATATTAAACCGATGGGAAGGTTTTGTCCTTGCCAATGGGATGAAAAATTCCAGGTCGGTTCCTCCAGAAATTTGGGAGCCAAAGGGAGCTGCTTCCATTTCATCCTGATCCTAAATGGGGCTCCCATCACCAGCCCCAGGCTCGCTCTCCTCTCACAGCATCCCTGCTGGAAAGGCTCCTGGATTTGGGGA
>VZRV01004102.1:57666-81361 GCA_013398115.1 Falcunculus frontatus | reverse complement strand
GGCGGCCCCGCAGTGCAGCGCGGGCGGGCGCGGAGCGGCGGGAGCGGAGCGGGGCCGCCGCGGCGCCGCCAAGACACGGCAGTGGATTTTCCCCGGGAGCCAGAGCGGGCGGCGGCGGCGCAAAATGGCTCCGGTGCGGCTCTGCCGCCGCCTCCTGGCGCCCCGGGACCCCCGGGGGGGGAGAGGGGGCAGCCGCACGTGGGGCCGGGGAGATGCCGCCGGCGGGGCGCAAGGTGTGGGCTCTGCCCCGCGGAGCGGGGCTGGCACCGGGATGGGTGGTACCCACCCGTGGGCATCCCCTGAGGCACCCTGCGGAGCGGACTGGCATCGAGACAAGGGGTACCCACCCGTGGGCACCCCCCTGGGTCACCCCGGGGAGCTGAGGGCACTCCAGGACCGTCACCCACCCCTGTCCACAGGCACGCTGCCTGCCAGGGAGGGGACAGAGTGCAGAGACAGTCCCGGGGTAGTGAGATAGCCCTGGGGTCCCAGGACAGCCCTGAAGTGCCAGGATAGCCCTGGGGTGTCGGGATAGTCCGTGAGTTCCCGAACAGCCACAGGATGCCAAGATAGCCCTGGGATGCCAGGACAGCCTCAGGGTGCTGGGACAGCCGCGGGCAGGGTGCAGCCCCAGAGGCTCAGCCTTTCCCCAGCAGACCCGGGGCCGCCCGCTGCTGCCTGCCCGCTGAGCCACTCACACCACACCCTGTAATTTGATAATAATTCTAATAATAATAATTACAGCGTGCGCGGGCTGGAAGTGTAGGAACAATAACCTGGGGAACGCCCTGCACGGTGGCAGGAGCAGCGTGGTGGCACATGCCCCATCCTGGTGCCAAGCTGAGCCCAGAACACCCCACCACGCCACATGTGAGGCCCTGCCCAATGCGTGGGGGGACATGGCCCAAGCAAGTGCCCTGCGTGTGTTTTTAAGCAGTCGTGTCCATGTCCCAGTGCTGTGGTCCTTGGCCAGGACAAGTCCCCAGGCTTTCCCACTGAACAGGACACCCTGGCAGAGCCAGAGCCAGAGCTGGGGCTGCCCCCACTCCTGGTGTGCAGAGAGCCCCCCAAAAGTCCTGGCGCCTCCAGGAAGAGATCTCCAGCCCCAGACCCCATCAGGCCCTGCAGCACCTTGCATTGCTGACACGGCTGCTCCTGCTGCATGCGGGGAGCAGAGCTCTGCCCCCTCCTTCAGCAGTTATATAAAAGGATTAAAATTTAATATGAACTTCAAAAGGGGAAGAACTGGGTGGTCGAAGGCAGCTGGCCCGGGGCCGGGTGCGGAGCAGAGGCACCTTGGGACATGTCCCAGCTCTGCTGAGCAGCGGCACTGCGGCACATGGAGACATCATCATCCATGGGGCCAGAGCAAAGTGTCCAGGGAGCATGGGCAGCTCGGGCACCCCATGAACCCACACCGGCCTTACTGAGCCGTGGTCTCCCTGGGTCACAGTGGTGCACACGTTCCATGGTACATGGAGACCCCATTCCCCGGGGCCAGGCTTTGCCCCACACCTTCACCTCTCTGCTGGCAACCAGGCAGCCCTTAATAACCCACCACCCACAGGCACAGCACCACCCACCCATCCTGGTGCCCACTGACACCTTGCCCATCCCATGCCAGCAGTCCCCCAGGCAGCACCTCTCCTCCTGCCCGGTGCCTCACGTTTCCTTCCATGCGTGTGGGTTGGAGCATGCTGGAGAGCAGCCTTGTGCTGGGGGAGCAAGACCCCCAATTGGGGGGCAGCTGATGCACCCCTGCCCCCCAGCATCCCCAGAACCGGCGTGGCTGCACAGCACCCGCTCTCCCGCCGGTGCAGCGCGGGGAGAGAGGCTGTGCTGGCAGCAGGAATGAGCCAGGGCTGGGAAAACACCATCTTCCGCCCACACAGCCGCCCACGGCCCCGCGCCCGCTCCGCCGCCCCCGCCGCGCCGGGGCTCACGGGGAGGGGGCGGCAGGTGCGGGGTGGGGGCTGCTCTCACCACGGCCACCCACCCACGGGCAGGGCACGGGACGGGGCAGGGGGGTGCGGGCTCAGAGCCGCCCTGGGGCAGGGTCCTGCCTCAGGAGCGGGGCCGGGCTGGGGGGCCAGGGCTGCGGGGGCCGGGGCTGCCCCATATCCAGCCCTCCCCGGGGCACAGGAACTGCTTGGTGAGGGACACAGGCACCCACCAGCGAAGAGACCGGGGAAGCCTTTGGCTCACTCATTTTTAATCCTGGCCGAGAGCAGGGGGGGTGCAGGCATGAGGCTTGGGGACACTGCAGAACAGGACTGGACACGGGGCCTCAAACAGCCCCTTGGGCAGCCCAGCTCATGCCATGGGGGTCTTTGGTCATGCATGTCCCTGCAGGATGGAGACCCCCGGGAGACAACAGCAATCGCCGAGCATCCCTCTCTATGCTGTCTTCCCACACCTACTATGGCTCAGCTCCCATTGCTGGGCGAGTCCCACTCCCAGTGCGAGTGCTACTCTCCCAGTGCCAATGACTCTCTCCCAGTGCCAGTGACGCCCTCCCAGTGCCTGCAATGCGGGGGGCAGGATCTGTGCTCGAGCAGGAACTGTGGGTGTGTGGGAATGCACAGAGAGCAGAGCGGGGCGGGAGGAGGGGGGTGTTCGAAGCCAGAGCTCCCCCCACGCTGCTCCTGATCCCTCACCTGGCAACAGGTACCACATCCCACCAGGACTGTGGCACCGGGGCAGCCGGGGGCAGGACCCTGGTGCCCACCCTGCTACGAGGAGGTGAAGGAGGAAGTTCGGGCGCCAGGCACTGCCCCGGGGGGGGCCGGCGGGGGCAGCGGGAAGCACCGGCCGATCTTGTGCAGGGTCCGTCCCAGGTCAGCACGGAAGCGCCGGATGGAGAAGCAGTAGATGAGGGGGTCCAGGCAGCTGTTGAGGCTGAGCAGGGCCACACTCAGTGTGTGAAGCATGTCCAGGGTGTCGGGGGGCCCGCAGAGCGGTGAGGGGGGCCGGCTGCCCACCCAGGGGGCCAGTGTCAGGTGGTAGGGGGCCACGCAGACCACAAAGATCAGCAGCATCCCCAGCACCATGGCACGGGCCTGCTGCCGGTGGGAGCCTGGTGAGGCTGCGGCAGGCACCGAGAGTGCCCGGGCGATGGAGGCGTAGGTGCCCAGCACCACCAGGAAGGCGGCGGAGAAGAAGCCCACCATGGCGTAGGCATAGCCCCGCTGCCGCCCGTGCTGCTCGAAGCAGGCAGTGGTTCCGGCGCGGGTGGGGAAGGTCTGGTGGGTGGCCAGGGTGGGCACGGCACAGCCCAGTCCCAGCAGCCAGGCCAGGGCACAGGCCAGCGCGGCGCCGCGGGGCCCGGTCAGCGGCAGCGCCTGCCGTGCCACCCGCACCGCGCAGAACCTGTTGAAGCTGATGAGCACCATGAAGGTGATGGCACTGTAGGTCGCCAGGTAGTAGGCAGCCCCAGCCAGGCGACAGGCGGCCTCTGAGAGTAGCCAGTCCCCGCTGGACAGGTAGTAGTGGATCCAGAGGGGGAGGGTGAGGTTGAAGAGGATGTCGGCCAGCGTCAGGTTGATGAGGTAGATGCGGATGGCCTTCCTCACCTTGACACTCTGCAGGAAGACCAGCAATGCCACCAGGTTGCCAGGCAGCCCCACGCACAGCACCAGGCAGTAGACGACAGGCACCAGCACGAACTGCACCGGGTTGCTGGGCATGCACTCGCCAGGGTGTTCCACCGGCAGCAGTCCCGGCACCGAGCCGTTCATCCTGGACTCCTGCAAAGATAGGGAACAGTCAGTGGCACAGCCCTCAGGGACAGGGGAGGGACGTTCACCTGGGCAGGACAACCTCTCTGGCTGGCACCTGTGGTAGCTGCTGGGTGCAGGAGGCAGAGCTCCGTGGGGATGCCATCATCTGCTGGAAGGGCTCAGCTTCCACAGGAGATGAGGAGACCCCAGCTATGTCCCCCCATGCCACAAGGGAGCCCAGAGGCCATTGTCAACTGCCCAGCTAGAGCTCCCAGGGAGAGGCAGGCACAGCTGCAGCACAGCCAAGGGATAGAGCTGCAGCCGGAGGCACCCGGAGGTGCTGCACTGGCTCCAGTCAGCAGCTGCGGGGCTTAACACCTCCCACACAGCACATGCCTGTGGGGCCACCCACCCCAGCCCTCTCCCAGCACCCCAAATTCCCCATGGAGCCAGGCATGAGGAAGTCACCCACTGGCTCAGCAAGCTCCAGAATGGAGAGACCCAGGTATGGAGGGGGGGTACAAGCACAGGGCCAGCATCCCCCCGTGCCCCCCAGTCCTGCACAGGCAGGTTTGCCTCTGGGCCTGGCCATGGAAAACCACATTGTGCTGCAGTGGCTGTATCCAGGGCTGCAGTTATTTCACCTCCCATCACTGCCTGCCCACACTTCGCCAACGAAGGCACTGAGTCACCAGCCAGTGTTTTCCAGCACGGCAGAAATGGATTCGGCACACACAGCACCCAGCCCTGGGTTGAAGCACGGAGAGCATGAGCTTCTGAGCCTGGGGAACCTCATTTGGACCCCAAAGGAGCCTCTGGATCCCTCAGCGGTCCCCTTTTCCTCCTCCTTCCCCATCGTTTGCACAGTGAATGCTCCATCTCACCCACACCATGATTGTTACTTACCTTGCCGGGTCGGGCAGGAGCGGCTGCGTCCTCTCCGGCTGCTCCTCACTCTGATCCAGACAGGCTGGGGACAGTTTTAAGTGCTAGGGGAGGCAGGGGCTGCCTGACACCCACCCACCATCCCAAGCCCCCCTGTGTCTTAGTGCCTGTGGGACAGCAGCTGGAGTGGGGAGAGCACCTGTGTGTGTATGTAATGGGGGATTCCCTGCTGGAGCCACCCTAAGATCCCCTGCGCCGGCTGACGGGGCTGGGCGCATGTGGGGGTGGCCAGTACTGGCCTGGCTGACCCCCTGCATGCCCTCAGCCACATCTAATACCATTTCCCAGGCCCCTTCTCCCACCCACGCCTGGATGAAAGCAGCAGAGGGTCAAGTTTCTGCACCCGGCAGCTGAGAAGAGGGATGCCCCAAAGGCATCAAAGCAGGAATCTGCCTCCTCCTGGCTATTTGTGCTTTTGTTGGCTTCAAAGCTGGTTTTAGGGGAAGCAGCCCTACAGGCCTCCCCAAGCTCTGTGAGCATCTGACTCACTGCTTTGTGTGGCCCTGCAATTTGTGTGTGTTCCTTTAGGACACCAAAGACGTCACCCCAAGGTAGTTCAGGTCCCACAGGGGGAACAGGGGAGTCTTACACCCCTTGCTCATCCCAACAGCCAGACTACCCACACAGCTATCCCAGCCCCCTTGCCGGGAGATGCACCGGGTTCAGATGAACTGTGGTTCATCCCCAGTGTGCTGTGCCCATCTGGGGTGGCAGAGGGTGGCTCCCTGTGGGAGCAAGATCCACAAAAAGCACATGCCTGCCTGGGCACTCACTCCTGTCATTCTCTGGATGTGCAGCAAAGGGCCTGGCACATCACTGGGTGGCTGCGGGTGGCCGAGGGATCCCACTCTAGATGGGCTCTCCCCACTGTCCATCTGCCTCTGTGCCAGCTCCCATGCCAGCTCCCACATGTCCCCAGGCCTTGTCTCCAGGCACTGTCCCCAGGGTCCGGGTCCTCCAGCCCCAGGACATCCCCTTAGCCCCCAAAGCTTAGCGTGGAGGGAAGGCAGAAGTAAACAGGGAGGCAAAACGTGAAAAACAAGGTTTTATTCCAAAATTTGAAAGTCCCCGAGAGCAGAGCCAGCCCCTGCTCAGTGTGGCCAAACACTGGGAAGAGCTGGACACCTCCTGCGAGTTTAGCAATAGAACTGCCGGAGCAGCACCACGGCAGTGTCACAGTGGTGCCATGGCCACCGTCCCACAGCACCAGCCCAGGTCCCACAGTGTGGGGACAACCAGCACCAGAGTCACTGGCAGAGGCAGTAGAGGACACACTGTGTCTCAGCAGCAAGTTACCCTGCAGGATGCAATGCCGTCCCTGAAAATACCATAAAGGCATTGCTTCCCACCAGCCGAGCCGTCTGTCCTTCCCGCCTCTGGTCACTCGAACTTGGGCCGAGGGGTGGCCGGGTACCCGCGGATGTTGAGCAGCAGGAGGAGGCCGAGGCAGAGGGTGGCCGGGGCACACATGGCCAGTGGCTCCCGCAGCGCCAGCAGTGTGTAGATGGCACCTGGGCAAGGAGCAGAGCATGGGAATGGGAATCCCTGGCTGAGGGTGTCCCAAGACCCCACAAAGGGCAGTGGGCGCCCGCTGGCTCTCACCGATCATGACGATGCTGAGGACGAAGTTGCTGATCTCCTGCAGCAGCTGGGGCCCAAATGCCAGCAGCAGCCCGGCCGTCACCTCCACCCAGCCCACGGCCACCAGGTACCCGCCCGGCTCCGGCACAAACCCCAACTCCTTCAGGGGAAACACTTTGGCGAAGCGCACGAACTCTGATGCCTGGGAAGGGTGGGAGGGGAGCGAGGCAGCCTTGAGCCTGGGGCTGGGGGGATATAGCCCTTCCAGTGCATCTGCTCTGCCCTGCCCCGTCAGGGGGATCAGCTCTGCACCCTAAATAACACAACTCCGCACCCCGAAGGAATCAGCTCTGCACCCCAAAGTGCTTGGCCCTGCAGCCCAACATCCCAACCTGCCCATTCCCCCCAGGGGGATCAGCCCTGCGTTCCAAGGGACTCTGGCTGACTCATAACAAAGGGCTCAGCCCTCTACCCCAAAGTGCTCCACCCTGAACCCCTGTACCCTCAACCTGCTCATTCTCATTCAAGGCTCAGCCTCGCACCACAACAGGGTCAGCTCTGCACGTTTGCCCTGGAGCTCAGCCCTGCACGCCAAGCTGTTCCTTTCCCCCGGAGCTCAGCCCTGCACGCCGAAGTGCTCTTTGCTCTTTGCACCGCTGCCCTCAACCTGCTCATTTCCCCCAGGCTCGGCCCTGCGCTCCCCGAGCCCGCCCAGCCCGCGGCCGCGTTCACCATGTGCCGGTGCAGGTCGGCCGAGAGCCAATCCGACACCTTCAGGGCGCCCGTGAGGAAGAAGAAGAGTCCAAGCAGGACACGGAGGGCGGTGAAGGCCGTAGCCATGGCGGGACGGGCGGGCCCGGGGGCGGAGCGGGGCGGAGCGGCCCGGCCCCGTTCCCGGCCCCGTTCCCACCCCCGTTCCTGGCCCGGCCCGGCCCCGCTCCAGCCCCGCTCCCAGCCCGGCCCCGCTCCCAGCCCGGCCCCGCTCCCAGCCCGGCCCCGCTCCCAGCCCGGCCCCGCTCCCAGCCCGGCCCCGCTCCCAGCCCGGCCCCGCTCCCAGCCCGGCCCCGCTCCCAGCCCGGCCCCGCTCCCAGCCCGGCCCCGCTCCCAGCCCGGCCCCGCTCCCAGCCCGGCCCCATTCCGCTCCCCACCCGGCCCCGCTCCGCTCTGGCCCCTGCCCGATTCAGCCCGGCCCAGCCCCGGCCCCGCACGGACAGGGATCCCCTAGCCCTCGGCTGCTGCCGGGGCAGGGGGTGCTCAGATGTGCAGCGTCACCCCCCAGGCTGTGACACGTCCGCACCAGCAGCACCATCCTCCCACCAAAACAGAGCTGGAGGAAAAAGGGGAGCCCCCCCCCCCACCAAATCCCACAGCTGGGGTTTCGTGGGCTCTCTGAGCGGGTGTGATCCATGGCAACACCTGCCGGCTTGGGGTGCGAGGGGCTGTGGGGACCGCAGATCAGGCAGGGTATAGGCAGTGCTGGCCACAGCTCCAGGGAGCAGGCAGGAGCAGATTGAGGAGGCAGCAGCAGCGAGGAGGCTCTGGCCCCACTGAGGACGCTTTGGGGTGACGGAGGCGGCCGCGCTCCCCAGGCCTCTTCGTCACCGCCTGCGCTGCTCAGCCACCGGCACAGGCCGAGCCTCCCAGGAAAGGCAGCCCGGCATTGGCGAGAGCCAGGCCCAGGGGAGCCGCAGGCGCTGATGTTTGTGTAATTCAAGTGGAAATTTTTTTAACGCCAATAAATCATGAGAGCCCGAAGTGTTTTCCAGGCACGAGGAAGCACTGTGGGGCACAGAGAACACGGTCAGCCTGGACCTGCACCAATCCCAGCTCAGCCACCAGCTTGCAGGGGCTGCCCCAGGCACTGGTTGGGTTGGACAGGGCCCACTGGCAGTGACACTATTTTTAATCCTGGCAGCACGTGATTCTTCAGCTGCTCACCATGATCTGGAGCTCGGGTTGGCACACCACAGAATGACAGCAACAGGCCAGGGCAGGCTCCAGGCCTTCCATGGCTTGGAAAGCTCCTTGGTTGAAAAGGAATTACAAAATAAAGATCAAACCCTGAAAAAGGGATTGCAGCAGCTCAGTGCCCTTGCAGAGCTGTGGCAGCAGGGCAGCTGGCACTGCTCCCAGGATATTGTTCAAGCGTACCTGCTCTCAGCCTCTCATTTTTTATTGATTACAGAAGCTACTTAATGAACTGTTTGGTAGAACGAGGTGTCAGGTCAGCCTCACCAGCCAGAGGACAGCCCAGGTGCCAGTAACAGCCAACATCAGCACCAGGGAAAACCCATCCCATCCCATCCCTACAGAACACAGGCTCGGGTTTGCTCATAGAAGAGAGCTGAGTTTAAGTTCAGCACATGGAATGCTGGAACAATTTCACATAGGAAGCAGCCAGTGCTGCAACAGTGGAAATGAGGACAAGTTAATGGAAAATAACAGAATCTGAAGAAAGGCTGCACAAGCTGCAGTAGCTGTGGAGACGACACTGAACCCCAGTCCCTGCAGGGCTACTAGGAGCCACAAACCTCACTGAAGCCTTTTAAGGATCCAGACAATATCACAGTCATCAAATCAAACACCTCAGATTGCCCTCACTCAGCACATGATTGCCTGAGAGAGAACAGCAGCAGCTCCTAGTGCAGCTCCAACCCTCCCTGCCACGAGCACTCCCCCAGGCATTCATACCCCTCTCAAGCATTTCATACCACTTTGCCACATAAAATTCAATTTATTTTCATGCTTCTACTCTGGTAAAGCAGGTCCCAGACAAATGTTCGCAATTCTTTGTGCCACTGCAGGAGGAAACCCTGCTACAATGAGCAGAACCACCACTGGTTATTTCAACACATTAAACAACTTGGTATTTAAACAAAGGATTATATTTAATGAATGACAGCATGAACCACGTATGTGCACTGCACAGCACAGCTGCCAAAGCATCAAGTGAACCAACACGAACCGTGGCAATTCATGCTGCAAGAGCTAAACCCAGCACTGCTCTGGCTTCTAGAGAACTCTTTAATTCTTGGCATCTCAGGCTAAATTACTACAGTCATCACCAAGAAAGCTATTAAAAACCAACCAGGCACCGATAAACATTTGGAATTCTACGATACAAAACTATGTAACACTCAAAATGGGAGTAAGGAATGAGTGAAATTTCCAGAAATTCCTGTTCCTCAGACCCAGCCATACCACTCCACACTGACAGACTGCTTACTCACTGAACACACTCTGGAATAAAACAGAAGTCATTTATAAAAATATTTAAATATTTTATTTTTAAGAGCTGTATGTTCCTGGTTCCTCTTCACTGCACTCAGACTTCTTTTTCTGCAAGTGCAAAGCACACAGTTAGAAAGATTGCAAAAGAAAGAAAACAATAGGAACTACATGACATGGAATCACCATTCAGAATCACAGGCCATGTGCCTGCCAAATATTCTCAAGTATCATATCAGATTTGATATTAAATGAACAGAATTCATGTATTTCTAAGATCAGAAATGGCTTTGTGCATTTTTCTACCCCACAGCAAGGAGCAGCAGTGACAAACCACACAGGATTCAACAGAATTCACCAATTGAATCGGACCAGCTTCACACCTTACAGGTCTACTGTTACTTACCTATGACTCCTGAGTTAGAGTACTCAGCATGTTGCTCCTCAAACAAGATTTCAAATATCTGAAGTTTTCCCTTGTAGTTTAGTGGCAAATTAGAGGGAAAATGTCATTCATTCCAGCTCTGCAAGTTGGTTTATTTCCCTGAACGGCTATTTGCTGTGCTCCTGTACATGCTGATTTATATGCCAGGTTATTTTTTAAATTCAGTGTGGAAGTATTTAAGCAAAATAGCTTTTTAACAAAGTTTAGTTGAATTAACATCTGAGAAGCAGCTGCTCTATTGTCCTTTTTCCATGCTGACAATCACCAACTGCAGCCTGAGTGCAGGACCGGTCATTTGTTTGACCACCTGCAGCACACAAAGGACAGACTTTATTTGCTGCTGCAGGGCTGAAAAGCCTCAGACAACGGTTACATTTTGGCTCTACAAAAGCAAGATTCAGAAACTTTACGTAAAATTGAGATTAATCACACATTTGAGGCAGGAATAACATAATCCAACACAGGGTAATGGGCTACCGAGCCCTCATAGCAGTGTAAGGACACCAACTACTTACTTGGCCACGCGTTCCTTTGGTCCCTCCACACACCACTGGGCACCGTGCCGGATGTGCTCATGTTCGACTCCTCAACTAGAAAAACATTCCCAAGTTATTATACCCACAGTGATTGTGAAATCTTTTGTACAAACCCACGTCTAGAAAGATATTTTTAGCCGCTGCTGTCAAGATATCAAGCCCAGATGGAGTCAGGGTGCTCAAGCCCACGACACCACAGCAGGGACCATGTTCTACCCTACACATTTAATGTATTTACTCATCCCAGCTTCTCAGTGTTCCCCAATTCAAAGGTACTCAGTGACTGAACACCAAGTGCCCAGAAATCTTTATTATTTCGTCCATCCAGGACAAAAAAGCAATACTTACTTCCCATGGATGAGCACTCCGGTGTCACTCAGCTTTCATCTTCACCTAAAGGATAACAACTGAAGTTATTAGAGTCATACACAGCAAACTGTGACCATTTCAAAACTAACTTAAAAATAAGGTTTTAACATACATGGACTGATTAGTTATGAGGGGGAACTAATCAATTATTCCAAACTATTATGTGGAAGAATAAGGGGCAGAAATAGTCTAGCCTAAATACTCATCAAGAGCTGAAGGAATATACAGGCAGCTGCCTGAAGAACTGCACCCTGAGCACAAACCATAACCCCAGCCTGAGCACAGTGAGGTTTGATTGCAGCCAGAGGTATACTATCCCTTATGTGAAGGCATTAATTTTGTCAGCTACTTTTAACTCTATGACCCTATTTGTCTCCTGTAGCAATGCCCCCCCTCTCTTCCCCTTCCTGAGGGAGTGCAGTGGCCCTGGCCTCTTGGAGCTCTCACGTTCTATAATCCTACAAGTGCTTTAGAAGCCAAAGGCAGACACTAGAGGTTGGCAACTGTCACTGCTTTTATCCTCAGCAAGGTTCTTCCCTCCTCAAGATCCCCCTTTACTATAGCTGAGGGCAGCCTGCAATGGTGGGAGCTGGGGATGTGGTACAAGGCTCCGCACAGCTCCAGTTGGGAGGCAGATCCCACCACGGGCACAGCATGATCTGACCAGGCAGGGACAACTTCAGGCTTTAGTCTCCAACCCACCACCTGGGTTTCCTCACGGCCTTTGAGAGCAGGAGAGTTATGCACGTTTTCTCTGCCATAGCAACAAACACCATGCATAAGGGATACTATATCTTTGTGCATCCTTTGAAAACTGCAGATTTCCTGCTAGCCACACTCCTCCCAGCCCTCCCCAGTTAGCTCTTCAGTACTGGTGTTCAGAAGCAACATTTATAGAGATGGGGTGCTCACAGACCACTGCGGGATTGCACAGCCAAGTCCTAATAACGTGTCAATCATTACCTAGCAGCAATGACACAGGTGGGAGAAGGCCAATCCTCCCTTTTTTCCTTTTCCAGGCAGCAGCTATTTAACAGCCCCACTAGCTGGTATGGAGACTGAAAAAATCTGAAGCTAATTAGCTGATTCCAAAACTTGCTGGTAGTGGAAGAAGCCAAGTGATTCCCCAGAGCAGCATACTTGGATGCATCCTTCCCAACATGTTCAGCCTCACTGAACGTAATGGAACAGAACACTGGCCTTCCTGATCATGTCACTGCAGCTGGCAATGATTAACAGAGACATGCAACCCCATTACTGCTCCAGTCCTAGAACTACTCACAGGCCTCAGTGTTTAGCTATGGGGAGAACTGCAAGCAAATCAACACTTTGTATGCTTAACGTTACAATAAAGCCCCATCCACGCTGTGCTGTGCTCTCCTGCCAGCACCAGGCTCTGCTCGGAGGGCCTAGCAGTACGCAGATGTATTCTGACACCACACTTCTGAGCTTCAGGTAAGCTTTTGAGAAAAAGTGTATTTCACACACAGATAAAACCAAGATGAAACACAATGCAAGCACTTGAATGTCATTTCTTGTACCCACTTGTTACAGACTGACTTAGAGCAGACATGACTAAGTTTGCTACCACACCAAGTTTCATTACTGCAGCCAGAGCTGGTCTGAGCCCCATGGTTCAGTCACAAATTGCTTGCTCCAAGAGTGTCAAAAACCTGCTTAGTTCAAGCACGTAGAATGAGGCAGATGTGCCAATAACCCCTCCATGACATTCCTGCAAGTCAAGTATCCAGAACACACTGGAAAAACTTAAGTCAGATCTTGAGCAATGGTTTAAGATCACTAATTCAGTTTTGCTACCTGACAGCACAGTGGCTGCCAGCAGGTTTGCTACTGGATCCCAGTCCCAGATAAGGATGAGCCATCACAAAATGGATTCAAGCCACAGGTAAAGGTAAACCATCATCAAAAGCCAAACTGACTTTGTGACAAGGTGTCACTCTGTGACCAGCTGGCATGGGCTACACTCGCTGTGGTGTAACCAAAGACTTCTTGTCATTATCTTATGGTGCAGCTGCTACTTCAAGGGTTTAATGGAACATGGAAAGGTGGCTACAGCAGAGGGCAAGGTTGTCCAGCAGATCCCTGTTCACCAGCGAGAGTCCTGCCTGGAAGGTAACAAAGAAGGGTCCAGAAGTGACAATAATACCAGAAACGAGTATGCAAAGCAGAACTTTGCAGAACAAGGGAAAACACATTATAACACCTGTGAAATAAACTGAGTATCAAACAAGAGCCAGATCATTTGCTGGAACAAGGAACATTGAAATTCAGGTTCAAGAGCTAATGCAAAAGAGCTGGAGATCAGCATGTCTGGATGTCTGGCAACACAAGCATGTTAATCCTGGAACACTATAGTCAGGAGTTCTAGTAATGAAGAGTTTAGAATCACATCCCAAGACTGATGAAAAATGAAATTGTACATTACACTACCAAGATGACTCTACAAGGCAGAAGTGCAGAATCTTATCGCTGTCAATTAAAGCAGAGGAATGTATCAGGCTTGTCAATCAAAGATTAAAGTAAAGACTACTGCAATGTCCAATAAGCCTTACGAAACTCACAGGGATATTCAATCAAGCACTCATTTATGTCCTCAAAAATATTCTGGATCAGTCTCAGAGCTGCTTGTACCAGTAGTTTGAGGTGACTCTCACATAGCACACACAAGGCAAGAGCAGTGGTTACTAACACATTCCCACCAAGCCAAGACTCTACACAGGGATGAACTGCAGATGGGCCACTTCATCACTACAGAAAGTTTAAATGTGTTTTTTTCTAGGTACTGAGAACAACTCGTCAGCTAGTCGAGTGAGTTTAAGATCACATTCCCTCTTCCCCACAGTGCTCATTTAAGAATATCTTCGTTACATCGGAACCAAGAAAAATCCACCCAAGCCAAGTCATATGTACAGAGGAATCGGGTCTGGAAATCCTCATCTAAGAACCACAGTAAGTTACTTGTTATCTCTGAATGAGACAAAAGCTTAAAACCGAAAACCACGCAGCTTTGATGCAAGCTCAGCATACAGGTATGGAGTGCTGCACTGTAATTCCACAGTCAGAAGTGTGATGTCAGAATACCCACAGTATAAGATTACATAGAAAGTCACCAAGTTATATTATATTGCTTGTTACCTACCTGTACGCAGTCGGCAATGAGAATCTTGGAGCAAGCAGGAATACTACATCCGGGTCCTAATGTCCATTGCCATTTGTGGTACTACGTTCCTCACAGTTATGAACTGCAGAAATGCTGGCTAAGTGCAGTTATGTAGCAGGCCACTAGTTTAAAGTGTAAATTGCAGTCTCAAACTCCAGCAAGAACTTGCTGCCACAGTAAATGGTTGCCAAGGAGAAGCCAAGAATTTGTCTACCACAAAAATACCACAAAATCTCAAAAGCATTTTCAGTTTCTCATCAGCTGTATAAATTATTAGTGTAATGTATCTACACCAGAAGGTAAGATTATTCTGTATTCATTTCTGAGAAAGTGTGAAGACATATGTATAACGATACCAGTTTCTACTTGCTGCAGTTTTTAGAGCTCCAAGTGTCAAAACGGGCTCAATTTTGATAAAACAAGCTAAATTGCAACAGCCAATGTCCTCCAAGTCCAGTACAAAAATGTTATGTGGTCCAGATCATCCAAAAACAGGTCTGACCAGCAGCAAAGCACTTTTCTGAATGATTTTAAAAGATTCAATTATATAAATCTGAGTTTATGAAAAAAGTCCAAAACCTCATCGGAAAAGATCAAAGGAACATCACTTTCTCGCCTCCCACATTTAGTAACTTTTATCAGATTTTAAAGTTGACATGTTTGCCAGCTTTTAAGACACCATCTTTAAAAGGTCTTCAAAAGAAGTTGGCTAGTTCATCATATATATGCCTGTTTAGTACATGCAACTCAAAGCAGAACTTGTTTTAGAAATTCTGCTTATGCAGCTACAACAAAGCCAGATTTAACCAAACTTTCAGATGTTTTGAAAACCGCCAAATCTTTCAATATATTTACTAATCATGGTTTTGCAGCTCAGCTATTTTAATACCTAGCAACAGCAGCTTACGTACAGAACAGGGGTACCCAAAGACAAGCTCTGTAAGGTACAAAGACAGCAGCATCCTTCACTCTTCCAAGTTACAGAACTACAAAAGAACATACTTTAGGATATGCACCAGCATCTCTTTTAATAAAGAATGACATGTAATCTGAAAAATAAACTGAAAAAATTAATTTAATGTTCACGTTCAGAATTCCCCACCTCGGACACCTTCACGTGGGTGTCCCATGAACACCCTCCAGAAAAGATATTGTTTAAAAGCGCTTCAATAATGCAAATTGCATCGATACTGCTCATTTGTAAACTATCCAATACAAGTAACTTCCAAATACTTGGTCTGCAGTTTAGGAACCGCCAATTTGGAATCTCCTCAAGAGCAATTCATTGTTGTAGCATGTTATCAACCCCCAAACTTTTCTGGGTAAACAAAAAACATTCACCAAACAAGCTGAATCGCTCTTTAGTGAGCTTCATGTTCCGAGTCAGTGTTACCTGTATCAGCATTTCCCGACTTGCTATTCTGTCATTTAAAGGGTAACAGGATCTCAAGAGGGATCCAAGACATCTGTACCCTACAGCCCTGCAATCTGACACTTAAGTTTTAACCACAGGGAAAATTTAGCAGAAAATTTAGAATTAGCCAATGTTTAGCACAAGGAATGGAAAGATATCGGGAAGATTAAAGCTATTCACACAACTCCAATGGTTGGGGATCATGTGAAGGTACAGCCAAGCTAAGTTTACCTACTTTGTGCCAAGCAGGTTGTTGTATCCTGCATTAACACCGAGGTATTTGACACTGGGAAGTCACGTTCCCAGCTTACCTGGTACATTGTAGTAATAAGCAAAGCAACTACCTTACCAATGAGTCCAGAATGCTTTCAAATTCTTCTGGGGCTTAATAAAATGAACAGCAAACTAACGAATTCATCAGATCTTCTACAAAAAGAACCTTAAAGGGAGTTTATTTGCACTGTGTAGTATTAACTCTTAAAACTCCAGATTCAGATACTACTTTTGCAGCATTATCTCCAAACATCGATAATAAAAGAGCGATAACCATCATGCAAGCAAGCTGATTGCTGTATTTTACATACAGGATTTTAGGATTTGCCCACCAGCTACATGATTTAAGAATAGTTCCTGCAGTCCCCGTAATACAAATGATTGTATTCTGAACTAGGCAAATTAGTCCACTGTTAGCATGAGGACATAAGCAAGTTAACCTTAATCACTCGAGTAACACTTCTGGTCTTTTTGCCAAGCAATTTCAGGCAGGTGTACAATATGGAGCAAGGCCAGATCCTGTAATCTCAAGACAGCTTAAGAGCATATAAATATCACATTAACAATCCTTTAGTTAGGAAGTCAGCCAATACAAGGCATTCTATGAATTTATTTTAAAATAACCATTGCTAGTCTTCTGCTTAAAGTCTTTGTAAGATTCCAAGCAGTAACTGCCAGGGTGGCAAGTGCTACCATCCCACCACCCATAGCTAAAATATGGAATTCGTTACTGCACTGCTTGCAGTGAAGCTTTAAATAATGTATCTTACAGCACTTGTAAGATTTCCATTTGCTTCCTTATTGCAGCACAATTACTGCTCAAAAAATCTGCACCTACTGCAAAGTTCAGCTACAATTTAACCCAATCTTTGGCTAGAGAGGCACTATGGGAAGAGATCTCACTCTTCACTGCAGTTCCACACCCTGGTCTAGTCCGACCTCAGCTCGAGGCTCTCGGGTTACTGTGGCAGGTGTGGTATTCGGCCTCCTTTGTTTAACCACGACTGGCAAGAAGAGTTACTACATTTAGTTTTCTATTTATTTGAAGCACAGTAAAAAAAAGGTTGGTACACTTTGGGAATTCAGTGGCACAAGGTACACTGCCATCAAGTTAGGGACGTTATACATCAAAAAAACAGCTAAATTTGATTTTGAAACACTGCATTACATAATTAAATTGTACTCGCCCAAACAGACCACTTACAAATATTAGGTCAGTAAGTTTCTAACATCCATAAAAACGTAGCTTTCTTACTAAAATGCAAGAATTAAGAAGTCGGTGTCTAAACAAGACAGACAAAAACAAACTGGAATGAAACTACAGGTCACATCTAAAATCGGGGCTTTTTGTTTGGGGCTTCATATTCTTCTCTCCCTCTACCATATCCTGCTGGTGTTCCAGGCCCCATTCCTCTAGGACCCTGGCCACCCACGGGCCCCGCACCTCCCTGCCCAAAGCGTTCAGGACGCTATTGGAACAGAATTAACAGTTCATTATAAGTAGTTGATGTCCATGTGTGTTAAGTATATATTTTTAGAAGGTTCCGTAGTCAAGGTTCGTCGATACAATCACCATTGAGCCGATCCACAGGTACCGGGAACATAGAAAGGAAAAAAGGGTAATTTAAAAATTAGTTTATTGTAATACATGCCTTGAGGTATGTTCCCACTTGATGCATTCTCATACATCTGTTACAAAGAACAGATCCTCCCTGCAGTGCTAGAAATGTAAGCATTAGTGCAGATGTGAATTAACAACTTTTCCAAATGAGCTCTAGCAAAATTTTCAACCAAGTTAATGCAAACAGCTTGCAAACTTCTCACCTTTAGTGCAGTAAAAGCTCAGATTACATCACTGTCATTTCCAAATAAGCCTAATGAGAGAATGCAGCTCCGGTTGGCTGAAGCAGGAGCTGACATTCATCAAATGTAACAGAATGCCTACTCACCAGGACTGGTATGTGCTGTCTAGAGACCATGTGCTTTTCAAGATGGGGTTAAGACTACGGTCTGCTGACTAAACTGCAGAGGCCTTTGGCAGTACCAAAACTCATTGTGAGCACTACTGCATTGCAAGAAGAAAAAAAAAAAGTGAAAAAAGCTACTGACCAGTGCTTTACCTAACCAACGCAACTGCTCGAGCAAAGACTGGCACTTGTTCAAACCCCACGTACTCCGGAGCTGCTGGTGCTGCATCAGATGCAAAACGTGTTCCAAGCACTCAGTGTTTCCAGTTAGAGCTATGCACAGAGGGTTGAGTGCATCCAGGCAGTATCTCCCTTCCCACCCCACCTTCAATTCACCACAAGCTCTTGGAAAATTCACAGCTTAACAGCATTGAAAGGTTTCACACCAAAGTGTAACAGCTGAGTTACTCTGCAATAAAGCAGAGACTTCAGGTCTATTTACCTGTACCTCTAGTTGCATGTACTTCATTCAGTTACTGTATTACTAGGTGTGATCAGCATTCAACCTACAGAACTTACACATTTATGAGATCAAAGAAAGCTTTAAATTTTCATTTCAACCAAGGTTCCCACTACTGAGTCACAGAACAATGGTAGGTGGTTTGTTACAAAAAGTATCTGCAACTGAAAATGCACACTTCAGAGCTCCTGACTTCTGAAAGTCAGCACCCAAGAAAGGAGTTTCACAAATATTATTTAGGTTTTTTCTGCCTAATTCACATGGCAGCTTCAAGCTCATCTCCAGTTCTGTTCAAAAGTATCAGCCCAGGAACTGTGACAGCATTGTGTGGCAGAGATGTCCAGCCCAAGAAACTCCAGGCAGTTAATCCACCTCACTGTCACACCTTTTGACCAGATCACATTTCAGGTATTACACAAGTTCAACATGCACCTGTACCATGGTTTTCAGGAGAAATATGTACATAGTATCCACCACACACTGCCTAACTGCTCACAGGAAGCTCAGGAACTGCTTAGATATCAGTAGATTATTGAGATACCTTAAGGCCAACAGCACCGTCTACTGAATCAATGATGCTCTCTGAAGTTACCATTCCAAAGATATGGTTCCCCAAAAAGATAAAACAGAAGATATCTGACAAGCTACTATGGTAGCTCAGCACATTAAGCCAGAGGCCTAAACCCACCCAAAAATCATTTAGTTCAGCTTGTGCTACAAGTGTACACCTTTCAGGAGGGTGAAAGCACACTGGTATCGCCACCTAAGCCAACAGATTCCCATCCTGCCCATTAAGCACTTCTGTAATCTACATCCGTGGTGCTTCAGTGTAGGAACACCAAGCAGGCTCCAAGCCCAGCCACACATGTAGTGTGCTAAAAATAGTACAGTTTGGAAACGTACCTCTAACAGGAGATACGCTGTAGCTTTAACACGGCTCTACCTTTGTGTCATGCCCAACACAGGAAAACAGATCGGGCTATCGTTTCTTTGCAGGACAGGAACCACAAATGGCTACAGTCCACGATAGCTGGAACATGCCCGAAGCTAAAAACCAGCATTTCTGCTCTTCTACAGCAACATCGGCACAGACTAAGGGATATGCTGTTTACCATTGATTACTTAAGTTAATCTGCCGCTGGAACAGACCTGAGTGCAGATTTTGGACTGAACAGCATACCCAGACCAACATGCATCCAGCCTACCTAGGCTTGGAAGGGCCAAAACAAACAGTGTTACACATTGGGAAGGAGAACAAAAAAATCTCTCTTGTCCACCAATACAGAACATGAAATTACTGAAAAGCTACCGCATTAAGCATTTTGAAGAAATTTGTAAGATTCTCTAAAATTCATAAAAAATCCTTCCAAGCCTAACAGTGACGCAGAATTTCCAAAGTCCAATGAAGTCAGTTAATTGCAAATATGCTTAAGAGCACATTTGAATTCACTTACAAACAATTTTCTGAGTGTGTAAGCTACCATAAAGGTTATCAACTACTCTAGTGCTACACACTGCCACACTGTCCTGTGTTAAACACCTGACAAGAGAGTCAGCAGTTAACAGTGACATTTCCACAACCATCCGAACACTGGAGAACTCATTCCCAACCACAACAATTCCCTTGTGCTAAGCTAAAGCCACCATAGGATACGTTACCATGTCACTTCCCATCATAGAACCACTCATGGCTGCTTGGCCAACTCCTGGATTAGCTTCATAACCTATGCCGCCACCACCTCCCAGAGGTGGAAATTTCTGGGCTGCTGAAGCATAAGGATCTAAGAAAAAGAAATACATAATCATATTCTGACAATTTCTAAGTTAGCCAAATTAAGTAATTACTTAAAAGATTCTTTACCTCCCATGTTCATTGTGGCAGCACCACCCATTCTCATGTCTCGCTCCCTCTGCATAGAAGAAACAACATTTACCTTGGATAATCAACCACCAAAATCCAGACTTTTCAGGACACAAAGCACATGTACAGCCAACTACTGCCACTGCCCCACCACAAACACAGCGCAGTCGCCAACCCAAAGGAAGCAAAACAGAGACCTTGAAAATACATCAACACAATTCCTGAACATGGTAAGGCATCCCAAACCTGCCATGATGTCACTTACTGGATCCATGTAACCCATTCTACTATAATTCTCTTCCCTCTGTCTTCTCATCTGCTCTTCCATCTCCCGCTGACGGATCATCATCTCCTCCTCCCGCCGGCGACGCTCCTCCTCCTGCCTGGTCACCCCAAAGCAGACTGTTAAACCCCAGGAGTGGAGCACATTGAACACACACCACCATCACTTGCTCCAGCAATACAAAGGCACTGAACGATTACGCTTAAGCGAAAAAACCATACTCTATAATGCTCAAATATTTGAGGAGAAACTTACACAGCAGTTCAATTTCGCAAAGACAAACTGAAGCAGCAATGGTGTTTTTCTTGAAAAATAAAAACTTTCATATATAAGTAATTGGAAAAAAAAAAAGCATAAACGTAACTTTGAATAAAATCCCGTGAAAACCAAACTAACCTCAGCTGAATTTCCTTGCGTTTCTGCATTTCCTGATTATGGAGTTCTTCCATACGCCTCAGCTCCTCCTGACGCCTCATGAGGTCTGCAGGAATGAAGCCCGTGAGCAGCTTTTTCACACAATGTCACATTTTAATTATATCTGAATTAGATCTGCCTCAGCTGCAGTGTGGCAGAGAAGTACCTTCCAGTGCCACCATTCTTACCAATATCCACTGGTAAAAAATACGAAGAAACTACCAGTTCCTCTTTAAGATTCTCAAGTTGATAGTCAGAAGCATAAATTTACTCACCAAACCATTAAACAGCCATATATTTAAACTAGCATTTAAAGCAAAAAGATAGTAAGAATTCAGAACTAATTACCTTGACGCAGGAGGTTTGCCTGATGCTCATGATAAGCATCTTCCATCTCACTTTCAAGTTTGTCCTTAGCATCTTTCATGTTTTTTGCCACTTGCTCTCTCTGCTGCTTTTCCATTTCATCTAAAGATTTCCATCTCTGGGAATATTCAAATTCAAAACTGCCAGGCTGAGCAAAACGGGGAGGAGTCTCTCTTTCCCTGCAGAAAGGAAGATGCTCAGAGTGGGCAATCCTGGAAACTCAAGGTCAATACAAGATCACAAACAAAATAAACTGAATTATCATGGAACATCAAGGCTGCCCTGAGAATACCTGACAACCATGGGATAGAGAACTAGCTGTGATGAAGTGCTGCATCTTACACACTGAGACAACAGCACTGGATACAAATAATTATCATGGCATATACAGAGACTCCTGCACTCTCACATCCAAGCAAATCTTCTGAGTGCTACCACTCGTTTACCTCATTCTTAACCGTCTTTAGACACCACTGCTGACAACTCCAGGTGCAAAATCCTCAAACAAGACAGGCCTTTGCCCGAGCAGGCACAATTGATGTAGATTTTCCCAGTGCCAAAGCACTCTGTGTCAAAAGCAAGTAACAGCCTTCACTTTCACCTAAATAGTTCTCAAAATGCCTGAGCACCAACAGTTTGTTTTGTCATATAAAGAAACTGGAACCTAAAGTTCAGTAATTAATGGAACAAAACTACCAAGTTCAAAAGCTTTCTGTACATTACCAATAAAAAGTATTTCAGCATTCTGGAATGCTGTATCAATCCACATTCTTCTCCAAGCTGCCCCTAAATCACTTACAATTTTTGATCAAAGCAAGGAATTCTGAACACTTTCCAGGCCAAACAAGACTGACTGGATCTCCCTCCCTGCACTCCCTTTTGTGATCTGGGAAAATATAAAATTCCTACAACAAACAGGTCTAATATACAAATTCTAACACAAACCTGCTGTTTCAGAAAAGATTTGTCTTTAATATTCCTCTACGCTCTTTGTTCCTTTATGCCAGTAGTCAGCTCATAAGGCAAATCCACATGCAACAAGTTGATACTAATCATGGAATGAGTTAAAATTTTATTTCTCATTTCAAACCATGAATGTAAATTTGCAAATTCCCCATGGGATCATCAACCCAAAACATGCCTTAAGGGAGATGACAGCTCTTAACAACAGCATGAAACAGTTCAAGTCTGATTTTTCAAGTTTCTACATATACCAAAACCATCTGTCGAGCTATTTCTTTGTAATGCAATGTAGAAAACTGCTCGTGTAACACTTGGTAAACACACCAAACAAATCATTATGGTATTTTAAACTATGAACAAACAAAACCCCCAAGAACCGGAAATACAACCGAAAATCTAAAGCCTGTTACTGAAAAATTTTCCATATTCCTCAGCGCCAGGAACAATACTATTTAAAACATCACTGATACCCTCTTTATATCAAAAAATAGTGCCTACTTTTGATACATCGGATTCTTCTGAGCAAGCTTTTCTGGAAGACCATCTTCATCATCCAGTTGTTCCAATGGTTCCACAATAACTGGCCTGGGAGTGCTGAACAGAAAATATTCATTTTACGCGTCTAAAAGCCTTTATTCTGAAAAACTAGAATCCTACAGTCTTTATTCAGCTTAAAACTAAAAAAATCCTGGCGAAGTACTTACGTTGTCAACAAAAACACCCCCTCAGTACACCGTTCGAACGCTTTCCTTGCAGCTGGCTTTGATGCAAACTCAACAATGCCTTTTCCTGTTGATCTACCTCGATCATCTACAATCACAACAGCTCTTTCCACCGGACCAAACTGGGAAAAAGCTTCCTCGAGCAACTCGTTGGACACGTAGGGTGAGAGGTTCCGCACCGACAGGGCAGCGGCATGAGTGGCAAAGCGAACGCGGAGCTGCCGGCCCCTCATGGGGGTATCGTCCAACTCTGCCTTTGCGATTTCTGCAAGAGCTCTAGATTCCTAGGGGAAGTTCAAAACCCAGTTTTAGAAAACTAAGCAGTACATCACATCGCGAGAACGAAACGGAACAACACACAACATGAACGCCTACCAATTTAATGAATCCAAAGCCTTTCCCCTTGTTGATAAAAACCTCTCCCGGCTCCCCATATTTGGCAAACAGTCTTTTAAAGTCTTCGTCTGTGATATCAGCAGGCAAATTCCCAACAAACAACCGGCAGCGCTGTGTGTACGTCTTCTCCCCGGGTCGCCTCAGAAGAGAGAGGTTCGCTTTAAACCCCTACAAAGAATCAGACCAGTTCGAGCCATCACTGGGTGCTGCATACCAAGCTGCGGAGAGCCCTGAGGATACCAGTTTCTACTTGCTGCAGTCCGCATTGCAAGAAGAGGCACCGCGAAGAGATCCAAACCACAGCCCCAGGACCGCCAGGGGCACCTCGAGGGAACCCAAAGGGCAGCCCCGAGACCGCCAGGGGCACCGCGAAGAGATCCAAACCACAGCCCCAGGACCGCCAGGGGCACCTCGAGGAAACCCAAACCGCAGCCCTGGGACAGCCCCGACACCGGGGATCGCTCGGATCCCGCTGAGGCGCCGCCGCCTCTCCCCCGCTCCTCCCCTCAAGATGGCGGCGCGGGCGCGCGGAGCCGCCGCCATCTTGTGCCTGAAGGATGTTGGCGGGGGGT
>VZRV01004102.1:45660-57052 GCA_013398115.1 Falcunculus frontatus | reverse complement strand
GCCCCCGGAAGCCCCCCTCCGCCCCACCGGCCAACCACTGGCACTGGCGGCGGTGACTGACAAGCGAAGTCAGCAATAGCGTGTGGCAATTCCTCAAACTCTTTGATCTCATTGGTAACGAACCTGCCCTCTGCCCATTGGCGCGTTTGACCGCCGACGTTGGCACGGGACGGTCCGTTAACCCCCCGAGTGCTGATTGGGCAGTTTGAGCGGCGGGAGGCGAAGTCAAGGCGGGAGCGTGGGTTGTGATTGGCTGGGTCGACTGTCAGTCACGGGGAGGCGCGGCCTGGGCCTGACTGCGCGGCGCCTCGGGGCGCCCTCAGCGCCGGCTGTGGCTGGAAAAATGTCAAATAAACGTAATTTCAATTACAGTTCGCTGCTTCAGCGCGGCAGGAGCTTTCGCTTCTGCTTTGAAACCCAAGCTGAGATAAAAAATATCTGATTTATGCATTCAAGGGTGGTAGTGGAACCCCGGCGCCAACATGGGGGGTGACGTTCACTCTTTTGTGTAGAAAGTCGGGCAGGGAAGCACCAAAGAAGAACCCTGATCTGGGAACAGCGATCCCCGGTTTACAGACTCCCTGGGAATGCAGGACACGGCTTGGTGCGAACAAAAAGCGACGCCAATTCCCCACAATGTACCCGAGGTGAAAAATTAAGCAGGGGTACCAAGTCCACAGTGGTTACAGTCCCGACTTTCCATGTTCTATTACAGAAAACAGGCCAAAAGCACGTTGCATCTCTTTAGTGTCCCTGGTTTCAGCAGTGCCGCGCGGGAGACACAACATGACTCCGGCACGGCGTTTTTATACTTCACCAATGTTTCAGTCCATCCCCCTCTCAAGCTCCCAAGGATGTTTCACATTCGGTTTCAGGTCCGAAAAAAACAAAACCAAACCCCGTGAGAAACCCAAGGGAAAGTCCTATGTTAATTGCACAGACCTGGAACTGTGGCAGTGCTGTGATAAAATATCATCAATCTCATAAATATTTCTGATACCCTGGGGAGGTCAAAGGCCAGTTTTAGTCTTCATCGAATCATGGAATCACAGAATAGTTTGGTTTGGAAGGGACCTTAAAGCCCATCCTGTTCCATGGGCAGGGACATCTTCCACTATCCCAGGTTGCTCCAAGCCCCGTCCAACCTGGCCTTGGGCACTTCCAGGGATCCAGGGGCAGCCACAGCTTCTCCGGGCACCCTGTGCCAGGGCCTCCCACCCTCACAGGGAACAATTCCTTCCAAATATCCCATCTAGCCCTGCCCTCTGGCAGTGGGAATCCATTCCCCTTTGTCCTGTCACTCCAGGCTCTTGTAAATTGTCTCTCTCCATCTTTCCTGTCAGCTCCTTCAGGTACTGAAAAGAATTAGGTCTTCCCAAAGTCTTTTCTTCAGGCTGAACAATCCCAATTCTCCCAGCCTTTCCTTGCAGGAGAGCAACAAAACAAATTTCCCCGTGGCTTTATATTTTTTAAATAAAAAAGAGCCACAGATTGATCCTGGCCCCTAATCAGTGGTGGCTGTGGGACTTCAGCCACTTCCAAGCACTGCAGGATGGAAACTCCACGTTGTTTTAAAATGGATTCTGGCCGCGGCCCTGCTGCCGGCAGTGAGTGTTTCCACCACGAGGTGTCTCAGAGGTTAAATCACTGCAAGAACAAATTTGGGACTGGCTCTTATCACGCACAAACAACTGGCATCGCTTCACTGTCACGTCTGGTTCTGTCTCTTCAGGAAACAAATAATATTGAGTCGAAAAGGGTTGAGTTTGCCTTTGTTGTGTCTTAAGTATAAGCGAACTGTATTTTAGGGAGCCACTAATTTTTATCATTCTTCAAAAGAAATAAAGAGTGTAATTCTACTCCTAATTCTGCAAAAATCTGCACGACAAAAATCAGAACAACAGAAAAAGGGAGGGGCAGCTCTGATCTCTGCTCTGTGTGACCAGGGACAGGGCCCAAGGGAAGGGCTGGAGTTGTGGCAGGGGGAGGTTAGATTGGTTATTAGGAAAAGTTCTTCCCCCCAGAGAGTGCTGAGGCACTGCCCAGGCTCCCCAGGGAATGGTCACAGCCCTGAGGCTGCCAGAGCTCCAGGAGCATTTGGATAATGCTCCCGTGCACAGCGTGGGATTGTTGGGGTGTCTGGGCAGGACCAGGAGTTGGACTCGATGATCCCTCTGGGTCCCTTCCAACTTGAGATATTCAGTGATTCTATGACTCTATGAAAAATCTGTACAACAAAAATCTGTAGAATTTATCTGAAGTCCACAAAGTGGCTTTGAATTTCACCAGATCTAGTAGAGGCCGGGGTAGGAGTCCATGTTTTGCAGCTGCAATATGAGTGTTTATCCCGGTCTTCAAATCAAAGAAAAACTGATGCCTAAGCAGGACTTGAAGTAAAAGCGACCTCTGTTAACAGTCACCTGTTTTGTGAGTGTTCGTGCTGGGCAGCTTGCTGGTTTCATATAAAAACAAACACTGAGGAAGAAAGCTTGGGATGTTCTCCCCTGTATGTTCCACTGTAAACAAACACATCTGAGACCAGAAATTCTCTGTGACACCTGGGGTAAGGGTTGAAGTATTTCTCCATCTTTCACATTGATCTCTTTATTGGGATGTTCAGTGCATACATACATTAGTTCAGTCTATTAGGGGCCATT
Organism: Falcunculus frontatus; assembly: GCA_013398115.1. Classification (NCBI taxonomy): domain Eukaryota; kingdom Metazoa; phylum Chordata; class Aves; order Passeriformes; genus Falcunculus; species Falcunculus frontatus. Next base: position 54,395 of record VZRV01004102.1, on the reverse strand, counting down.
GAGAGAAGCAAAAAAGGAAGAACTCCAGACCTTTCTCGCCCTCAAAATATTAATCTATTTAAAAATAACACTAGTGTCGCTACTTCTGAAGATTTTTCATACTGTACAACTGATCTAGAAATTGAATTAAGCCATGGTAAGAAGCAGTCCATGACTAATAAGGAAAAGACCTGTAGCAGCCTTAGAGGAATATGACAGAGGGAGTCAAGCTGACACAGAGGTGCCCAAAGTTCTGAATGTCTCAGCTGCCATGAGCACAGGATAATCCTCAGGTAATCCCTGTGTGGAGCTCAGCAGGTGATTGATTTAGATAATTTTTTTTCCTAAACTGTTTCCTCCTCTTATAAACATAAACACAAGACTGGCAAGGAGAAATCTGAATTATCTCTGTATTATTAATTGCAGATTGCAGGAGGAAGGAGCAGCGTGTGTCCAAGCTGCTAATTAGGAATAATTACCCCATGAGGTTCTGTAAGTGTCCCAAGTACAAACAAACACGAATCCCACTAACATCCGTTCCCATTGAAGAAGCAATTAAACATTGTGAGGAGATGCCATGTCTGCACTCCCTGGGCGTTTCCTGGGCAATTTTGACCAAGAAGAAAACAGTTTAAGGGCTGTGTGCACAAATTCCAGTATGTCCCAGAACTAGTGGTGCTCAGGAATTTTAAGAATCAGGAAGCAAAGGGGGGAGTGGGAAGGGAGAGCACAGCTGGGAGGCTCCCAGAAGGTGCAGAGTAGAGTCTTTGTCCTGCTGCAGACTCTCCTAAACCAAGTCTGGGGAGCACTGGGATAAACCTGCCTGGAAGAATAGGGATTCCTGCAGAACATTTCATCATTCTGGGACTCACCACAGTGTCATGAAGAAATATCTTCTTCGCTAGAATAAAGGAGGAAGCAAAATGCCAACAGCATCACCTGGTACCCGAAGCTGAGGCAGGATGGCAGGAATGGCCAAGAGCTGCTGCAGTGGCTCTTCAGCTCATAGCAACTTTCCTGGGCACTCAGTGATGAGGATTCTCCTCTTCCCCCAGCACTGTTTTCACCTCTCCTTGAACACTGATTAAATCTGCTCTCCAAGAGGTTTTCCCTCTATACCATTACAAATATGCCTAAAGGCTTAAAAATAGAGAGCTCTGAGACCGGGAAGTTCTATGACTTGACAAGATCACACAGTCTGGATAAACTGGTCTTTCCCTCCTCTTGCTGCCTATGTCTCCTCTCTCAGCAGTAGCTGTGCTGCCAATGGGCAGAGTGATCCTTGGACAGTTGAGCATGCCAAGACCATCTTCCAAGGGGCTCCAAGAGCTCTCTGTTCCCAGTGATGTTAATTGGAGTTAAGGACGCTCACTGCCTTGCAGGAACACTCAGCACCGTTGTACAACAAAGCTGTCGATCCAGACATGTCCTTGAGCTGTGGAGAGAAATGAGATAGACATAACTAGAATTTATCCCACTGCCCTACAGTTAACAGTATCCATGTCATCCATTAAGAGAATTTAATTTTCTACAGTTTTCTACCATAAAGAATTAAATTTTGTATTTCTTTGATTAAGAGGATTTAAAACTCTGTCACATTTTGTCACCTGCTGGCCACAGTCCTTTAGATGCAGCCCAGAAAGCCAGATGTGCCCTGGGCTGCATCCAAAGGAGCAAGGCCAGCAGGTTGAGGGAGGGGATTCTCTCCCTCTTCTCCTCTCTGGTCAGACTGCCCTGGAATACTGCATCCAGTTCTGGTGCCCCCATCATGAGGGGAACATGGAAGTGTTCGAGCAAGTCCAGAAGAGGGACATGAATTTAATAAAGGCACCTTCCCTATGGAGACAGCCTGGCAGACCTGGAAATGTTCAGCTGGAGAAGAGAAGGTTGTTTGGAGACCTCACAGCACTTTCCAGGATCTACGGGGGCCTCCAGGAAAGCTGGAGAGGGACTCTGCATCAGGAACTGGAGTGACAGGACAAGGGGGAATGGCTTCTCACTGAAGAGGGGAAATTAAGTTTGATATATGGAAGAAATTCTCCCTTGTGAGGGCGGGCACAGGTTGCCCAGAGCAGCTGTGGCTGCCCCTGGATCCCTGCAAGTGTCCAGGGCCAGGTTGGACAGGGCTGGAAGCAAGCTGGGATAGTGGAAGGTGTCCCTGCCCATGGCAGGGGGTGGAATATGGATGGGCTTGAAGGTCCCTTCCAACCCAAACCAGTCTGGGATTCTGTGACCGTAAATATGTTGCAAGAATGGGATGTAACTGTGACAGAGAATCCTGTTCTTCCATCTCACGGAGAGACAAGTAGGGAAACAGATACATCAACTCTGCAAAATGCCAGCAGTTCTGAGTTGAGCTCTGGTTAATGTTTGGCTATGCACGGAATGTCAGTGGGGCAGAAGGGAGTAGACTCACAATACTGTATTTCATCAGGCTGCCATGACTTTGTAAAAAATCTAAAGCCTGGCAATGTCTTCTCTGTATATATATTTTTTAATCCACTGCTATTTCCAAACAACAAGCTCACACAAAAGGGGGAATAGAAAATCAAAACCATTCTTTTTTCATAACACAAAAATAGTGGAAATATTAAAATAAACAATTTTATTCTGCATTTGGAAAAAGTGATGTAGTCACAGCACGAATTCAGGATGATAAGAAGCAGCAACCAGAGTTTGTGAGAGGGGAGTAATTTCCAATATAGATTTGAGAGGAGGTCTCCAAACAACACAAATGGCCCAAGAACTCTGGAAGTTATTTGCGTCATTCTTCAGTGACTCTCAGAAGACAAAGATAAAATTAATCCTGCTGTAGCATCAGGCACTTGAAGAGACTTCCCAGGGGATTACTGGTCTGACAACCTGACACCTATCCCAGACCTTGAGAACAATCAGATTTTGCAAAAGTCTAACAATTCCCTTTTTGAAAATTAGTTTTGGCATCTTATTATGGCAAATAATACTTTCTAAACATCATAGTATCACGATGTCTAGCAGAGCCTGCAAGCAGTCTGAAATGTCTCATGCAGGTTTTACTGATGTCACCCCATCTTACTCCAGGGGCTCAGAGGGCACAGCTTGGTGCCAGCATGAACTCTCCCACTGCCAAAGGACCATGGGGCTGTCACAAGGAGGAGGTTTACTTGGGGTGGGAGTTTGGATTTTCTTCAGGGAGACAAGAGCAGACAGAAAAACAAAAAGAAAGACCCAAAAGCAAAGAGAAAACTCACATTTCCTCTCTTCTGCTTCAACAGAAGAATCTGCCGTGAACCTGCTACAAGACTTCTGTTACTATGAACTGGATTTCCGTTAGAAAACTTTCCAATAAATATGCCCTGGTTGCACAAGCAAGGTATGAATATAGCTGGAAAATAGATAATGACTGTATAAGAAAACCAAGTGCAACATAGAGAAATTTTCTGCTTGCTCTTATGGCAACCTCCACCTGTCAACCTGCTGTGGATGAGATGCACTCATGTCCCAGGAGGGCATCGAGCTGATGGTCTACAGTTAAATAAGAAACTCGGTTCTCTGTCTGGGTTTTGTGCTTCTACCGTAGAATGTTTCCCAACAGATAACCCAGTACAAAAAATAAGCTTCAAAATTGTACACTGATGATTTTTAAGGCTCCAGAGTAAGAAAGATACAGAGTCCCTGACGCAGAGCAGCATCAGCTGTTTGTAACACAGAATTAGCTATAAAAGTCTGCATCCCACATCTGCACATTGGTCACTGTCTGTTTAAATATTTCATGATGTGTGCAATTAAGTTCCTTCCTCCCTGTTGACTCTGTGACTTTAGAAAATCCAAAGGACTTATCTTGACCTGTGTTCTGGGTTTATTTTCACATTTGCACTGTGAAAATGAATCAAAACAATTTCTTTTGTATTTGTGACCAGATTCCCTTTGGGAAGCTGAGAGCTGCCATATTTGGTGCGCAAAAACTGCTGTCTGGCATGTTTGGAAACAAAAGCCTGTGTTATTGAGACTTAAAAAGAGGTTGCAAAATAGATTTATAATTATTGTAATTAGAATAAAAGCATGATTGCACTGAACTCAAATCCTGGTCCAAATTTCATACACATGCACAAACCATCCAAACAGAAATTAACTTCATAATTAATATTGGATCATTCCTATTACAAAAAAGGCACTATTAATTATTGATGATGCTTGTGCTTTTCCCGAGCTGTTTCCATCTTTTCCCCTCCAGTTCATGGAGTGCTGGGGGTAATGCACTGTGTACAAATAAATCCCTCAGAGGTGTGTAAGTTACTCCACACTCCTGCACGCAGGAGGACCTACTCCTAGATGTTCTTATCAAGCAGAATACAGAGGGGCATTTGTTTGCACGAGCCGAGCTAGAATATTCTCTTTAGAGTTCAGCTTCCTCCTTTCATCCCACCCACCACCAGACACTTCCTGACATTTCTCCTGCAGGCAGAGCAAGGCAACTGCCTTTTTTTTTTCCTTTTTCAACGGCTGCTCCTTCAGTTATATGTGGGTGGTGGGGGAAGGGGATGTTATCTCAACAGCAAACACAGCCAGAGCAAGTCTGGGAATGAGGGGGAGTTTCAGGATGGAAATAGGCCCCTGCCAGCCCTCCTGCGTCTGTGTCTCTATGACTAAGCGTTTGCTTTTTAAAACTTGGCTTTTCTCTTTCCTTGATCCTTGTTGTTTCCAAGCCTCCTGTTCCCCTTTGTCCTGGCAGCCCCTGACATCACCAGCGCCAGAGAAATGCAAATCCCACCCAGCACGTGGAGGGACAAAGCCAGAGCAGCCCCCGAGCTGGGACACAAACCCACATCCTCACTGGCCCCAGGTCTGCCCCATCCGCTCAGGGCCCGACAGGAGACACCACTGCAATTGTTTTTCCACTGAAATATTCCCTGTATTTTCTTACAGCATTACAGCCCTGCCTTGGAAGAGTTGGCAGTATGAGACCACCTAAAATTAAGAGGTGTCCACAGTTTTGCCCATCTCTGGGACAGAAAAGGTCACTGGCTGCTCATCTACACATCCCTTCTCAGTCTGTGACAACAACGACAAAGAAGTGCCTAAAGCCCTACATGGTTTAGTGGTGAATGAGGTGGTGGTACTGGGTTGATGGTTGGACTTGGTGATCTTAGAGGTATTTTCCAACATTAACAATTTCATGATTCTTTGGGTACAACATCTGCAACAACCATGTTTTCCTCTGCCCATCTCCCAAAGCTGTCCTATTTGGATGCTCACTGGAAACGAGATTATTTGTTGTTATTAATTTGTGTTTGGCCCAAAACACACAGCAGAGCTGTTCCACCTGCAGCTGGAATTCTCTGCAGAGACCCTGCACTGGAGCAGAGGCAGGAGTGCCCAGCCCCTACCCACAGGGCTGGCAGGTTTTCAGGAGTGCCCAGCCCCACTCCGTATGGCTGGCAGGTTTTCTGGGTGATCTATATTCAGCTGTGCATGCCCGTGGGGATGTGCAAAGATCATTCATCCAGTTCACTGAACTGCAGCCTGCATGTGGAGGGGGTTTCGTGGTTCCTTTTTAAATGTCACTGGTTTAAAGAGGAATAGTCTCACGCAGGATTGCGCAGCAGATTGGAATACGGGCACTCCAGGGGTGAATTAAAAAGCAATTCAAAAACAATAGTGTGGAACAATCTTATCTTTTCTCTGCCTTATCCAGGCATTTATCTTGGTCTGTTCTGCGGGAGTCATCACCACATTATCTGTGTATTCTGCAGTGTCTTTTTTAGCCACGTAAGTACACAGACAGTTCATGTAGAATCAAAGAATCATGGAATGGTTTGGTTTGGAAGGGGCCTTAAAGACCATCTTGTTCCAAACCCTGCCATGGGCAGGGACATCTTCCACTATCCCAGGTTGCCCCAACCCCCATCCAACCTGGCCTTGGGCACTTCCAGGGATCCAGGGGCAGCCACAGCTTCTCCGGGTACCCTGTACCAGGGCCTCCCAACCCTCACAGGGAACAATTCCTTCCAAATATCCCATCTAGTCCTGCCCTCTGGCAGTGGGAAGCCACTTCCCCTTGTCCTGTCACTCCAGGTCCCTCCCCATCTTTCCTGTTGTCCCCTTCAGGTACTGGAAGGCCACAGTCAGGTCTCCCCAAAGCTGAGTCAACAACACCCGAGAGTCAAGAATAAGCCAGGTCTGAACAAGATGAAGAATGTCCTGCTCTGGTTCCAACACCATACAGAGAATGGGCTCAGATGTCTCAGACCACACCAAGGTCATTCTGGTTTTCAGTGGTGGCTCTCACTGACACCTCCTCATCTGTCCATCACAACATCAGCCTCAGCAAACCTGCGGCAGGCAGAGATTTCAACAGCACACAGCTGATTTATGACCTGTTCTAATGACAGGATCTATTTCTCACAGAATACTTTGTACAGTGGTCTGAAAGCATTTTCTGTTGGATACTGAAAGATCAGATGTTTCCATCACTCCCTAGTTTACTTAGGAGAACCATGCAATGACACAAAGATGTCTGTTCCCACTGGAATGCTTGAACAAGTTCATTTTATACGATACTATGGAAATTTACAAGGTAGCCCCAAGAAGTTACAGTAGTTTTGTCGAGTCTCGTGATGCCACTGGAGTTCTCACAGTATTTGAGGTTATCCTGAGTGGCTCCACATTTGGCACTGGGATGACTTGAGAACAGAGGTTTAATCAACACAAAACCACACATAATTTCTAAACTTCAGCCTGAAAACATGAAGGCAGCCTTTGCAATGCTTCAGAAACCAGAGGGCAAAAAGAAAAAGCAAGTTTATTTTCCTAGAGATCTTAATTCCTAAACCAAAGTCATATTTTAAGGTCTTCCTCATACTTGAATTTCTCAATGTGTTTGTCAAAATAATAAATATTTATTCTCTATTATATTTATTATTTAGTAAATTTATTTCTCTATTTTTTGTCTTCCTAGAAAATCCCATTCAGAAATCTGTGCATTTTCAGCTGGTCCACAGCACATCTGTGCTGGGACCCACATGCTTTTGGGACACCTGTGTGTTCACAGTGGCCTTTTGTGCACAACACCTGGGGAACCCTGAAATGTGCAGCCCTATATTGAGAACATTCTAGAATTCCTAATTCTTAAAAAAATTAAATATTAATCCCTATTAAATTTTTTATTGTTACTGTATTTTGTTTGCATTAAAAAAAAAGATTAAAATACTCATTCTTTTCATTTGTAGCTATCTAAAGATAAAATTATTTTAAAAATTACTATAAAATTTCACATCAGGCTCACAGTTCACATATAACATCTTTTGCCATTAAAAAACTTCAAATTCTTTGAGAAATTTTACAAAACAACTCATCAACTAGAATTATTTTAGACTTCAGGATAAGGATTATTTTAATTTAGACTTGAGGATGAGGATTATTGCATAAGTGAAAAGCATTATTAAATGATCACATTAATTATCTCTCTGTCCTTGGAATGCCATGATTTCTAAGAGAGACCTGACAAGATTTCCTAAATGAATCCCAATATTCTGTATCCAGCATTTCAGGCCAGTTGAAGGACAGTGTTTATATAGGGATCACTTCAGTCACCACTGAAATGCAGCTGCTGTTTAGCACCAGCCTTTAATTGTGCAAATCAGATAAACTGTGAAGTGGAGATATCCTTTAAGACCAAGTTTTAATTAGCAGATAAATTATTTAATTATTAAAGAGACAGGAACACATTGTCCTTATCAACTTGTGGGTGCTGGGAATGTCCAACATTGCTCACAATAAAAAAACCTCAATGACCTGTATCTCACACATAGTTTCAAATATTTTCTTAATAAGCCACCAATGTTCATCGGCTAGAAGTTACATAGTTCTCTTTCAATTAGTGTTCTCTCTTCTACTGGTTAATGATTCTCTTGCTTCTCATGATAATTAGTGCCATGCTCAGTGTTCTTCTTTTGGGTTGGTTGTTTCTTGGGTCAGTGGTCCATGAGTTGACGCTTGTGATCTCCCCCTGCCAGAATTACCCTTGACCCAGCTGGAGTTGATTTAGCACAATTGCCAGGTTGGGTTTATTAGTTTCTTCCCTATCTTGGCAGTTCTGCCAGATGTCTTTGTGGCCCATCAATTGTGCATTCTCTGTGTCCACCATCAGTGGTACATCCTTCTCCCCAAGCTTTGTTAAACTCCCTCTAGGTCTGAGCTCATGAAGCATGTCCAGGCCTAAACCTTAACAAGGCAACTCTACCAACAGCAACTCGTTTTTCTAACACCTGGACATCACTTAGAGCTTGTGAGCTGCTATTTGTTCCACGGATTAAATCTCCCTTTCTGTTGATGAACCTTGAAAGCACACATGGATCAAACATCACAGAACATCCTGAAGAAAATTTTTACATATTCCACACGTTGCAACAGCACCAAGAAATGTTAAATTCAGTAAAAAATTACTTAATTCAAAACGAATTAATTCACGAATGACGCAGCGGAGGCACAAGAAGCAGAACAGGTGAGGTGGGGCACCATGGGGGCGCAAGGCCGGGAGCGCGGTGCTGTGGCCTGGCCGTGATGCGCGGGCCCTCAGCCGGCGGCGCGTGAGGAGCCAAGAGACCACCGACCACCTGCCGCCACCGCGACAGCCCTGGCAGCCACACCACGAGGTCACCGCCCCCGTACCGCCACTGGAAGCCCCGTGACGGTCGCGGAGCTCCCGGGGCCGCTCCCGCCGCGGCATCCCGGAGCGTTCCCCCCCTCCGCCTTGAGGGCACCCCCGACCCCGCGGC
>VZRV01004102.1:0-45500 GCA_013398115.1 Falcunculus frontatus | reverse complement strand
CGCGGCAGGGTGAGTGGGGGGCGCGGGGGGCGCGGGCGGGGGCGGGATGCGGTGGGCGAGGCGCGGCCCTGCCGGGGGTCTCAGGGGCACCGAGCCGCACGAGCTGCCTGGCCCCAGGCCGGCAGCGCTGCCCCTCCGGCCTCGGGGCCCTTCAGCTTCCTCTCCCCCAGGACAGTGTCCAGGCATCATCGCCATGCGCGTCTTGGCATCACTTAAATAATAAACTTGCAGCTAACCAGGAGCTGTCGTTACCGTCCGTCTCCTTGTCTAAAGCACGACGTCCTTGCTGCTCCTCTTTATTTCAGTTGTCCATATCAGGCCAGAGTGAGTCAAGATGGCAGCACCATCCAGTTCTTGGACGTTCAGGCTGTAACCGTTGTGTGACTTCTGTTAGCTATGCCCCTTCCAGTACTTGCCTGTAACCCTTGTGTGACTTCCATTAGCCATGCCCCTTCCAGGACTTGCCTGTAACCGTTGTGTGACTTCCATTAGCCATGCCCCTTTCAGGACTTGGCTGTAACCCTTGTGCCAGTACCTTTAGCCATGCACATCCCAGCTCTTGGTCCTTCATTGTCATAACTTGGGCCGTCATTGTCACCTCGTGGTCTGTAAGCACATGTCCATACTCATCTATTTGAAATCGTACAATCATTAAGGTTGGAAAACACCTCCAAGATGATCAAATCCAACTTTACGTGAAGAATTACTTCATCTCTTAAACCAGTGGAAGGTTCTTTGTGGCCAATACTTTGTAGCTGCGAAGGAAACACGGGTGAGTGTTCTAAGCAATGCTGAAAATAATCTTGCTATGAGTCCAGTCCTCTTTCCTGCACACATGTAGTGTTTGGTTGAAAGCTTTCTGCCAGGAATGAGGTTAAGTCACGTTTGTACTTGTGTGGAAGAGTCCGTAGCCGACTACAAGACTGAGCTGTCCGGTTCCCTTTTCCCAAAGAGGAAGAAGCTTTCCCATTCTCCAGCCTTGGGAAAGACATAAGCAGAGGCTCAAGTTTTCCATTGGTGCATGAGAGAGAAGTTTAATTGCTGGATTTGTATCAAGCAACTTGAAACTTGTGATTGTAGTGAAACCAATTGTTACCAAACAGAACATGACCTCCCAGGGTCTCACTGGGTGAGTTGTGTGGATGTCAGACTACTCTGCAGTTAGGGAATGAGCATCATCTGTGAATTTCTCAGACCTGTGTCTTTCAAACGCTTTATTTACAGGCTCCAGGAATTTTGTGGAATTGCTCACAGATAGTACATAAACATGCAGGTCTTTGGGGGAATTAAATATTGGCTAGCTGCAAGAAGTTTGAAGGGAAGTGGCTGCATGTAGGACGGTAACTTGAGAAATCTTGAATTAAACTTCATTGCCAGTGATTGAAGTGTTAGTGGACATAAGGAAACGCTTTTATGCCATGAAGACAGTCAAGTGTTGGAGCAGGTTGCTCAGAGGTTGTGCAGTCTGTCCTGATGTCTCTGGTCTTTTCGTGCTCATTGCCTTGATGTGCTCTGTTTATCTGTAGAGTTACTTGGTGTCACCTGAAGAAAAAGAGAGCATTGGCTTTTTTCTTCTCAGGCTTGTCCGTTATCCACTGAGGAATAACAAGTATCATCCAGTCAATATCATCTTCACTGGTCTCAGGAAAAATAATTTCTTTATCTGTTGGCTAATTATTCCCTGGGTGCCAAGCCTGGAAGTCTCCATCAGTTATTGCTCCACATGTCCCCGTAGGTTACGGAAAGCTTCCTGTGCTGTTGGCATTGACAACGTTCTCTGCTCCTGCTGAAGCAGAGAACTTCTTCAGCAAAATATAGGAATGATCCAGGAAAGTGGTGTTGCCCTGGGCAAGTAAGTTAGGAAAGAGGAAACACAACTTGCCAGTGAGGCATCATCCCAAAGCCAGTTTTGTGCCAAGATGTTCTTGAGGAACATGGGGAGAAGTGAATCCTGGGCTGCTCCAAAGGCTGATGGAGCCTGTGAAGAGTGAGATTAGCAAACTGTAAATCCAGCACACAGAGATCTCCTAATAATTAATGAGGTCATGGAAGACCTGCATATTCCAATTCTCTTCCCCATAGTGGCCCAGTTCCCATTCTGCAGGAGGTCATGATTTTGGATTCTTCCAAGTCTTGTGCCTGAGGCATGAAAAGCATTTATTATAAAAATTATTTTCCTTTGTGTGTAAATAAAGACTAATTTAATGATTTCTTCAGACAGGAGCTTAGCAATTGGTGGTGTTTTCAGAATTGTTCTTTTCAGTATTAGAATCTTCTGCAATTATTCCAGAAGCACATACGCTGAAACTGGTGTGTTGCAAATCTCATGGATAAGCAGTCACCATCTTTTAACTCAATCCATGAATGAGCGACAAACTAAAGAATAAAGTTTTTGCCAGTCTAAGACTGACAGAAGTTTGTATAATTTGATTTTTATCAGTTTTTGGTTAGTTTTTATGGCTAAATTGTTTTAGAGCAGGTTAATTTCTGCTCTAAATCAAAACTGTTGTATATGCTAAGGAAAACATTTAGCATATTTAACTTTCAAATTTACTACATAAGATCAATATTAGCTTGAAAGGTGTCTGCTAGTATGTTTTTATGTAGTTTATAAAAATATTCATGGCAATTCAACTTTAATTTGTGTATAATATCATTGTCTTGAACAGCTAATTGTTTGGACTGGAATGTTCATTTATTTACAACAGTTCTCTATAACCCCTTGGACTAGACAAGACAATTTGGGCTGTACTGAAATTTGACACTTGGGCTCTCTCTCAGAAATTAAATTGGTGTGAACGGGTGAACACTTGTGTGTCCACATCAATAAAACAGGTGTTTGCAAAAGATTTTTAATTTTGCATGACTGCAATTAAAAATTGAAGGAGATCATCTCATTTAGAAAGTTTTGTTGCTGAATTGCTTCAGAATTGTACAAAGATGATGAAAACGTTTCTCTGCCAAGGCTTGTGCACCTCTCAAAGGATGTTTTGATGTCAGAATCTTTGAATTCTCTTTCAAAAAATGAGCATAATGGATCTCAGGTGTTTACATTAAGACTTTTCACATTGTGTAAAATACAGAAAATTATCTCTTTGTGCCCACTTCAAGGCCCTTTGCATGATTAGGATCGTGGAATTTAATTCTGAAATCACTCGCAATGTTCTTGAAGTGGTTATCTCAACTTTTCTCTCATTTGGGGTTGGAACTGGATGATCTTTAAGGTCCTTTCCAATCGAAACCATCCTGTGATTCTATGGTTGATGACTCTTGTATCCCATTATTCTTTCCAGACATCCCAACCGCTGTTGGCCTTTCCCTAAATAAGTCTTATAGGAAGTTTTGTCTCACCAACTTCAAGGTTTTCTCTCAATGACTGACTCGGTTCAGATGATTTCCATCATCCATTCCATGAATGTGATAAAGGCCTAAGAGCTCTTGGACCTCACTCGTGCTGTTGCTTGTAACACTTGTTCTCTGGGATGATCTAAACTCTTCAAAGAAGGTTTCTACAGCAGAGAATATGAGAATATTCCATTGAGGACATGTCAGCAGAACTGGGGGTGCTCTCAGTGTCCATCCTCTTAGCCTGTGCTCTGCCTGTAGTGCCATTCTCTTTTCCTCTGGAAGTGCTCCTCAGAAATTTCAAGGGAAACAAAAAGTTCGAGAGACTGTAACTTGCTTTACCGAATGGATATTGATCCAGAAATTATGTGATGTGTCTGTCCTTTCTGTAACTACTGATTGTCGAATGATGGTAATGTATTTAATTTTGGGTACCTGTATTTAATTTTTGGTACTGTTTTAGATAAATTTGTTTAATTTTAAAAGTAGCTTGAAGTATTATAATAGTTACCTCTGCATTAGATAGTTTTAAAGTGTGTTGTGTCTAATGCCTTTGAATTTTTTTGTAAAAAATGTATGATAACCAATTGTTGTTATAACCAAAGTTTAATACATCATATTTTTGGTGACAAAGCCAAGATTTTAGTTCTACATTTGGTTCTTTTCCATTTTTGAGAGCTGGTCCACAGTCCCAGGGCAGAATAAATTGCTGCTGCCAGAATTCCTTAATTTCCTTTGGAAGGAGAGGAAACCTGAATCATTAGCCTAATAAACTAATGTTTAGTTGTCTAAATTTAGGTGAGAAGAACTTGAAACAGAATTAGCACAACTATACAGAGTTATTCCCAAAGGAGACATTTTGAAGTACTTCCTTTTTTATTATTATTTTTTTAATAACTTATTTGTGTACTGTTGTGAATCTTGATATTTCTTAAAAGAGTTGAAAGTACATGAAAAGATTTCATCTGTATTGAAATTCATCTTTAAATGGTGCAGTTTGCTCAGAAAGCTTTATGAAGTACAGTTAATGCAGGCTGTTAACAGGATTTTATTGTGTTCAAGTGTGGAAAAGGCAAAAAGGAAGCCAGAGTTAGGAAGGTACTTTGAAGAATGAAGTAAGTATTTTGTCTCTTTAAGGACAGAAATACTGAAATAGAGAGAATTGGATGTACACCCAGGCTCTCCCATTTGCACCATCAATTGCTGTTGGCACTGAACTCTTAGGAGAAGGGAAAGGACTTGCAGTACCTGATGGAGCTGAGATGAGTCACTGGTGTGGGGCTGGGAACACAAACCAGGCTGGACAGGAGATGGTCCCACTGTATTTGTCAATAAGCAAAAGGTGCTGCAGTTGTAAATTTTCCCAATTTGTGCACAAAACCACCTTGTGAGTTTCTTAATTGAGGACAGATTCTATTGACGAGCAGAGAACTTCAGGTTCAGACAGTTCACTCTCTTTAAAAATTAATTTACAGTGGATTGGGGTTTCTTTCCTCCTACTAGTAATGTAGCTAGTAGCAACTAATCACTAACATAGTTAATCATCTTACTGGAAGAGACATTGAGTGGAGTGATCTTCCTGAGTGATCTTCCTAGTGCTGCTCCTCCACCCTGGATTGTCACCCTTGGTACTTCTTGGTTGTATTCCATGGACTGGCTTTCCCTAAAAGCCACGGTGAGGGCTCTCTCTTAATGAGCTGTTCAGCTTCTGAGCTAAATGGAATTAAGGGGATTCCATGCCTTGCAGAACATAATCTTCTCACTAGCCATACTTTTGAAAGCTTTGGCCAAAAGTACTCATTTGTGGTCTGGGCAGTGCTGGCCTGCTTGTGGAATAAGCTATAATATGTAACTGAACTGAAACACTTGGAGTAAGTAGCTACTGAGCATCACAGCATAAACACACATATTGTGACACAGACCCTGCTCTGATATTGGTGATTTTTACATCCTTGTAATTTCCATTTAATTTTCCTGCCTTATGCTGTGAGAAACTGGAATTATTTTTATTTCAGCTTAGTTACAGCCTTAGTGTAAGCGAAATCCCAGCCTTAGTGGTTGTTTGTGTCTTACCAGCAGCAGAGAAGTTCAGCACAGAGCCAGGGGTGAGGTTTTGAGGGAAGAAGTTCTTTGTTTGAAAAGAAAGTCTTTCTTGTGGATGTCTTGGTTTGTTTGCTTGCTGTATGGTTTGTGTCTGTGTGTATTTCTTAATTTGCAAAGCCCGAAGATCAGCACATCAAAATCTGGTGTCTTTGCAAAGACCATTGCAAGGAAATTTGTAGTTAATAGCAAATATTAGGGAGAAATTCTTCCCTATGAGGGTAGTGAAGCCCTGGCACAGGGTACCCAGAGAAGCTATGGCTGCCCCTGGATCCCTGGAAGTGCCCAAGGCCAGGTTGGACGGGGCTTGGAGCAACCTGGGATAGTGGAAGATGTCCCTGCCCATGGCAGGGTTTGAAACAAGATGCTCTTTAAGGTCCCTTCCAACCCAAACCAGTCTGGGATTCTGTGAATACGAGGTGAAACCTTCACGTGTGGAACTACTTCCTTCTCAAATCCATGATTTTGTGGGTGAATGGGAGAAGGGCTTGGATTCCCCTGTGGTTTTTGTAGATATAGATGAAACCCACCAATATTCCAGAAAAAATAAGGCTTGCTGTGACTTCCTGTGCATTTGACAGATTCATCTTGGCCCCATATATGTTGGTAACAGTGTGCAGGTTCTGTGTGCATGCTGGGTGGGTATGGAAACTATAAGGTTTGTTTGGAATTGGCCTGTGAATATTCCAAAAGCTCAGGAATATCAGAAAAACCTGGTGACAGAAAGGGACAATAAACTTCCGTGCTGAACGGCTCCCTGTGATTTCTGGTGAATCGTCCAGAATTCTTAAAATGCAGAAATGAAAGGGGAGCAGCACGTGCCTAAATCTTCTGTCCTGACACTTAAAAATTGAAGATGTGTGAGTGAGATGCAAGGTAAAACTGTGTTTCTTGAACAGAATGTAGGGAGCCACAAGCAGCAAGCACAAATGCTTGCTTTTTTACATGTGCTGGAGCTTGTTTGGGATTTGCCTTTAAAAACTCCCATCACCATCTCCACTGTATTACCCTTAGACTAGATTAAAAATAATCTTTTCGAGTGTTCAGCACAGCTCAGGGAAGCCTCAGAGACAACCTGCCGAGTGCTTCACGCTCTCCCTCTCCCCAGAGAGACTCTGTGGCCATTCCCAGGCAGGAAGGTGCCCTGTCCCCAGCGGTGCCGGGGGTCCCGGAGCCGGCTAGGGGGGGCTCTGCCGGCCCGGCCGCGCTCGGCTCTATGGCTGTGACCCCGCCGGGTTCTCTTCCTGCCGCAGCCCTTCTTTTCCTGTGGCAGGTATCTGCAGCAGCCTGGCTCTTTGTTACCCTCTCTCTTCCCTCCCCAGGTGCTCCGAAGGTATGAATCTGTAGGGCTGGCTGTGTTTCAGTGGGAAGCAGCTCCGGCAGGATCTGCTGCGTAATTCTGCGCGTGCCGCGGAGTTTTGCGGTGGCAGAGGTGCAGCGCGGTTGGCTGCCTGCCTGGCATCCCTGCCAGGGACATGTCATGTGGAAAAGGTCAGGGGATGCTTCCTGAGCTCACCCCACCTGCCTCAAGAACAGCGGCTGAAATTTCAATTCCTTTTTTATTATTTTTTTTGTTTCAAATGGTGTCTTATGAGTTGAATGAATTGTGAAGTGGGGGTTATGCTGTGCATAGAGGGACGAGGAAACTACAGGCAAAGTGAGAATCATCTCTTGACTATTTTTAATTGCAGTTCTCTTAACATCTGCTTCCTTTCCACAGTTTGCTTATGGATGCATTAAAATCTAGGATCAAACTTCAGAAGCTTACTAGAAAGATGTGTCTGTGTGTAAAGTGGTTACACTGTTTTGTTTATTTTTTAACAGAATTCTCTATTTTGCATACAAAGCAATACTGCAGCCATAGGCAACTTCTCTGTTTATATTGCACAAAAATAATCTATGAATTGTTTGATTTATGGATGCCATGGCAATGTTGAACACTGTTAAGGTATGGATCAACTGTTTAGTTATTTCGAATTAGCATATTGTATTGAAGTGTAAACAATGTCCTTCTGTCCCCTGCTCCCTGCAAAGGCAGGTTGGTGTTGAGGCTGTGACACTGCTCCCTTAGAGTTCCACGTACATCTATAAAAAAGCAGTGGCATATCTGGTGGAATTTTTTTGTTGTTTATAAAAGCAATGCTGCTTTTATTTATAGAGTAGCTAATTTTAAGCAAGTCACATGGCTTTCAGAAACACCTCATTGTTTTGCCACCATCTCTGTATTCTTATTTCATTTCATTCATTCATTTATTTGTTTTTACAATCTGAGTAGGCAGAGCACTGCTTTGTGTGCAGTGCTAGCTAATGAGGCAGTCACTAGGAAAGATACAGCCTGAAACATTGAATTTCACTAATACCAAACTCAAACTGCTCTGTATTAAACTCTTACAGAGTTAAATTATTAAAAACACATTATTATTCTCTGGCAAATATTGACCAAGATGATTTAATTGAGGTGTTTTAGAATATTGTGTTACTGAGTTTTGTTTTACAGCTGCAGGTGTGTTTTGGGGACATAGTTGAAGAGTTGAAGCCTCAATATTTGAACAGAAAACTCTCTGTTCCTGATACTTTCCTTTTGAAGTAATCAAGACTTAATGTGGGGTGTTGAGGTACCTCTCCTTAGATCTGGCAAAAGTGACCAGAGGAAATGCCATCAGTTCCATGCTTCCCCCTCAATTACTTTTGCTCCACTCCTCACCAAATCTTTAAAAATCTGAGCAGAAGAAATAAAGGGAATTAATGGTGATGATGGCTAACAAAAGGAGGAAGCGTGAGGACTGGAGAGAGGGAATTGCCTTGCAGAACTCTGATAGAATAATATGGAAATAGTAAGTTGGGCGTTGTTCACGTTTCTGTGTGATACAAGACCATAATCCAGTTAAAAGCTAACATACATGATTGATTAAATTGATATATTTTTATGTAACTGGTGATATACAACATTTCCTCGTGAGATGGCATTAAACAAGACTCTTGGGAACAGTTGGGGAAGGGACTAGAAGTGTATAACCGAGAGAATACCCCACATTAATGCAGAAAAAAACCCCCCAAACACCTCTAATTTCAGAGACAGTCCAGTTATAGACTTATAGAATGAGTAATTTATTTGGGATAGATATATATGTATATATTTATGTGTGCGTAGATACATATGTGTACACACACACACAATCATCCAAACACTTTCCCTGGTTTTCTTCCTTTGAATTTACACTATGTGGGAGTTCTGATGCTGTTCACAGTCAGAAACTAGATGGTGGCTTAGCTAAGGCTGCTGGTATTGTCAGATGCTGGAGTTCCTGGTTTATAAATATTTCCAGGGAAATCTTTTGACCACAGACACGGATCTCCCTCTGTACTCGAAAACCTTTTGAAAGAAGAAGATATCCAAGATGATCTCTTCTTTTGATAGCCTCACAAAATGATGAGTAAAGAACCAAAATAGGATTGGTTTTTTCCCTAGGATGACCTTGTGTTTGGGAAGTGTCTTGGATTCCTTCCAGGTAGATTGTAAATGTTTTCCAGCTTCTCCATAATATTTATGGGAGTCCCTAATGCTCTTGCAGGTGGCCCCTTGTGGTGACTTGCCTGTTAGTGTTTCTTTGAATGAAACAGTTAGAGAGATCCCCAGTACAAAATGTATCCTTTGGTAATAAGAGTGTTCCTGGGGTTGTCAGCTGTTGGCAAAAGATTTGTTACCACCAGAAGAGAAGGAGGAATACCTAGGATTTGGATGTATAAGGCTGCCCAGGGTTGTCTAGGACCTGGAATACTTTCCCACAGATACTCTGGGTCTCAAAAGAGTTAAAGAATTACTTTGATACAAATCTGCTCTGAGAAAAGGATGAGCTCATGCTTCATCTCAACTGAAAACTTCCTTCATCCTACCATCAAATTCTGTTGTGACATTTTTGGAGAGGATAGAGAATTACTGACAGGAAACAAAAAAGGATTGAAAAAAGGTCAGTGTAGAGTCAAGGACCTGGGCTATTGTTTTTGCCTCCCAAAACTTTATGCTCTGATATTATTATCAAATGGCAACAAGTTCCTTTCCATGTTCTTCTCTGAAAGCAGCCCACCTCTGCTGTCCTTGTCCTCAGCAGCTTGCATGAGCCCTTAGTATATCCAGTACTTACAGGGATTAGTGTTACACCTGTGTAAACTTAGGTGACTATGAATGGGCTTCTAGATCAACGTTAAACCTCCATCTCCCAGACGCTCCTGAGATTCATTACAGCAGGAACAGATCTCAGGCCTTGCAAACCTTCCTGGGAGATGTTTCTTTACTCTTTTTCCCTGTAGATAATTACAGGGAGGGAACTTCATCAGCCTTGTGGAACCGTAACTTTTGTTTGTTTGTTTTGGTTCTGTATTTCACTTTTCCAGCCTCAAGTGTCTGTTCAGAGAAACTAGAAAGTTCTGGTGCAATATCCAGCTGACTTGATACCGTGCTGGACAGGTCCTCACTGTTCTATGAGTGTCCAGTTAAGCTGAAGGAGCTACCTTGTCTTTGTAGACCTACAAGTGTTATTGGAAAGGGACTTTTTGCCATCAAATGACCTCTGGGACAGTCTGTTGTCATCCTTTCCTAGAGCTGGCTGCTACCAAACTGATAGTTCCCATCACTGATAGTTTCCAGTCCTGAGAAATACCGGATTTATCAACTAAATTACTTGAGTTAAAGAAATTAGGGCTCATCCCTTTGCTGTCAAATCCCATTACTTTCCCTAAGATGGCTTAAGAATTGCAGTGTGAGCAGGATCTACCAGGAAAGAAAGTATAGAGCTGGCAACACAGAGAAAGGAGAGAGGGCTTAAATGAATTACTGTTATCTCTTGGGCAGAAAGGAAAGCTGCTAATGAGTTGGACTTTCTGAAGGAAACTTTAATTATCCTTTTCCAGGCAGCATCCAAGCATGCCATCAACGTCAACATCTGTCAGAGGATGTTTAATGCAGACAGATGTTTGTGCAACACTCAGTCATCATCTGGTTCTTCTGTGCTTACGCTCACACTGACACTCATCATCTGTGTTGGGAAGTTAAGCATTACATTTCCCTGTTCCTGGAAAGAGGACATTCCCTGTAGGAGAGGTTCCCTTGGATCTGTGCAGCCCATGGCAGTGGGAGCTGCACGTGCTCCTGGTTTTCATTTACGATGTTCAGAGGGAATGAAGGCTCATAGAGTGTCAGGGCAGAATGTGTGGCCTTGACCTGGTACCAGTATCCCAGGTAGAAGAGAAAATTGACATTCCCTTCCCTCTCTCCTCTGGGAAGCAGCACTATTTCTAAATTTTCCTTGTGTGCCTTTTCTATGTATTCTGAAGTCATTAGGGTAAGTGCGGCTTCTCAGTGATATAACAGTCTTAATTCATAAAAATTTGCTTGGGGCAAGGAAGAAAGGAGGAGAAGGAATTGTGATCCTTCTGCTTGGTTTTGGTTTTGATCAGATACTTTTTAGCAAGGTACATGGCAGCTGACCAAGACAATGACACAGTGCTTTCCTTTTTTACAGTTTGAAGATAAATCTGATGCAGTATTTGATATTACAGAAAAATGTAAGTATTTCTATTTATTCTCTAATGTCATAGTTTCACAAAGCATTTCTTGGAAGTCTCATTGCTGCTGAACAAGACTGTCTTGCCCTCATCCCAGCCCCTCCTGCTCATTCCCTCCTGCATTGCCTTCTCCACAAGTGCTACAAGTGAGGTGAATGGAAATTAATGTTTTTTCTTTCTTTGGTTGGTGTTATTCAGTTCAGCTTCTGTTTCAGAGTGGTGAGGGGGACTGAACCATTTCTGTCAGCAATGTTTTCACAGTAATGTTGGCCCAAGAAGGCTGAGAGTATTCAAGGAATTGCAGCATCAGCCAGATTAGGACACTCACCCTTCTCTTTTGTTACACATGAAGTTGGTCAGTTTTCTGGCTGTTCACTGGGGTTTGTTTCTCCCTAGGTGGTGAAATTCTGGATGCAGAGATGTCTGAGGACGCTGACCACAACTTAACACCCGCCGTTGACAGCTTGTCTTACGGAGTACCGAATCGAGCAGGACCTGAAAATTCACTGCAGGGTGATGATCATGATTATTTTCTGAACTCTGGGGATCTTGCGGGCATACCTGTTGTTGGGAGTGACAACGAAGATGATCAGAATTTCACTCCAAAAGACACTCTTTCTTCAGCAGTTAATGATGAAGATCATCTAGAAGAGGGCAAGAGAGTTCCAGATCACGAACTGGACAGTGAAAAAGAAATTCAGGTTCAGAATGCAATCCAGAAGGATCTCACTTCCCCCTTTGAGCAGGGCCCTGTATTTAAATCACTTCGAAAAGATTTTAGCATAACACGAGATAATGGCAAAGAGACTTTCTCAGCAAAGGACAAGAATAGAGAAGGACATTTTCAAGAACGTGAAAAACGGTTGGAAAAAATCCCTAAAGATATGGATTCTAGATTGAAAAGCAATTTTCTTGACAAAGCAGGTAACTGTTGACATCATAGACCTGGCTGCCCAGCAAAAAGGAAGAAAGAACTAGGGAGAAATCACAATAGGGCTAATTATTAAAAACTTCACCTTGTTGAAGAGAACAGGCAGAGCTGTGTGTAGGGGAGCATTTCATGAAGAACCCTGAAATCCGATGAACTCCGTGTTAGGAGGAGGATTTGCAAAGTGCTTGACAGTGTTAGGGAGTTCTCATCCTCCACAGCTTGTTACAGAGCCTCAACATATCCTTTGTTGTTGTGGTGTCCTAAACCAAGCTGGGTGAATTTTCCTAAATTCAAGCTTCCTTTTGGTTTTTCCCACTGTTTTTTTATAGACCATGGAACTTCTTAAAAGAAAAGGTGATGAAGTTGAGGTTAAATTGATGGCCAGTAAAGATTTTTTGAGCGAAGTACCAATTCTTCACTAATGCCTAGGCATTTAAAGCAGTATGGATCTGATAGTAGCATCAGGGAAAAGCTTGCTAGAAATGAGTTAGTGTCTGCAGGAACTAAGCCAGAACATAGCTTGAAATCTGCTTTTCCTGGGAGACTGCTCTCCTTCTTCCTCAAATACTTGTGTCTTGGACTTCATCCAGCCAACATGGAGAAAATCAAAGATGCCTAAAATCCCTTTCTCATTTGACAGTCACCATAATCTTGCTGCCCACACACTTATTTTTGACTTCCCAAGCTCTGAAAGTTACAGCAGAACAGTGAACGAAGGAGTTAAGAATAACCAAGCAGGAGCACATGATTTAATCTTATTCAGCAGAGGGAGGGTGAGCCAGCATGTGAGGGACTCCTGGCTGCCTATTCACATTTACAGCTTACAGTTCTGAGATGTAAACTTTATGTCTTCAGCAACAGCATCTTAAAATCAGTGCTTCCAGGTGGCACCAATGATAGAGAAGCAATAGAGATGTCTTTTTAAATAAAGAGAAGTTACAGATGGATCTCTATTTTTACCTTCAGTTAGAAATCAAGGGAAGAATGTTTCTGTATTTCAGAAAGTTGTAAATACCTGCAGTTAAAAGATCAGGTAAAGTAGTCAGTAGTTGAAACCAGAGTGATAAATGTTCATGGTAGCATCCAGTATCTAGGCAAACCCAAAGTTTTTAAATGATATATTCTAAAAAACCAGAAGATGCTATTTCCTGAGAAGAGGGGAAAAGGTAAAAGATCAGAACAGCGAAGAAAAAGCTGGAAGATGTTGCTCTGAAAAGTATTTTCTGATTTAAATGTCACAACAGGAGAGTTCAGAACCTGCTGGGGCGTGGAAAATTCTGAATGAACAATTTGCTGGAATGGGAAAATAATGAGCCGATAGAATAACAAAAAAGTCAATTCTCTTTAGGGATTAGCACCTTACCCGCAGGGAGGAGAAAGGGAGTAGTTTAATAGTGGTAAGGTGCTGTCAGACGCTGGGGTTGGGGAGCAGGATGAGACTCTGATAGTTTTAAAGGAAATGCATTGGAACCTGTATTCATTTCTATTTAATGTATATGTTTTCCTCAGTTCATAATCAAGTAGAAGAAACATTACGGACGCAGTTAGCGCCACAAACTCCAGAAACTAACTTCAGGGTAAGCTATAGATCTTTCAACCACTTTTGCAAGTGCAGCAATATGCTGGAATAATTCAAAATACGTATTTTGTATTTGAGTGTAAATTTGAGTGTTAAGGAAACTGATCTTCTGACTCTTAGACATCTTTGCTACTTAAACAGTGCATATAATTTTGTAAAATTTTCCTGACCCTCTCTTTGGATTGAGGATTCTTTTGGTAGCCACTTTCCTGTTCAGCATGGTTGGAGTGACCGGTGAGCCGAACCTACAGCTGGATGCATCCACCTGACCTGCTGCCTTTTTTCCACATGAGCCAGGGAACAGCTGTATCCACAGGAGACACTCCCAAACAACCAACTTACAGAGCTGGGTGGCTTCTGCTTTGGCCAGAGGAGTGGAAAGCATTGGGGGTGGGATGAGAAAGGGGGCTGCAGGGAGGTTGAGGCAGCAGCTGCTGCCCAGCTTTTCTCCCACCTTGGCAGGACCCAAACCTCTTGGTCTGCAACACAAACTCCCCTTGGCAGCAGCCCAACTCCTCATGGCAGATGCAGGAGGGTGAATTCTTTTTCATATTATTGTTTCAGGAGTCTAGCTACCTATTTTCTAGTAAGGAATCTATTGGACAAGAGCTGGGGAATTCCTTTGCACCAAATATTAGAATTAAGAAGGAGCCTTTGGATGACGAATATGCTAAAGCTATGGCCCCACAGCAGGGACTATTAGACAAAATTAAAGATGAACCTGGTAATTCTGAGGTAAGTTTCCCATTGCATTTCTCATTTTGGTCTGACAGCTGACCGCTTAAGCTGAACACAAATTCAGCAATTTATTTGTTTGTTCGGTTTGTTGACCGAAATTTAACTTGAAGAACATAGTTTAGTAGAAGGATTTTTCCCTCTTACACTACTATGAAACCCCCCCCCAACTTTTTGATGTCTTGTTACCTTGTCTCTGAAAATGTTTTGCTTTTCAGTTAGAAACAAAGCCAAGTGCTCTAAAACGTCTGTTACTAAATCTGTGGCAACGTAGACACTTTATCTAACTAGGAAATAAACTGTAAATTATATTTTCTTAAATACCTTATGAGGAGTCACAATTAGAGATATGAATTAAAGCAGTGCTATTGCTGTGACTCCTTTCTTAAAAGTTGCCTTTGCAAGCACATTAGTTTGTTCTTGTTTTAAATTAACACTTAAAAGCCTTAGAAAAGTATTTAAGTACTTACACATCAGTGAAGTCAAAGTTTAAGTCACTTTCTCATTCAAGACTGACATTTTTTATGATGACACAGGTAAAGCTCAATAATTGCAACCTGGAGAAGGTCTGCCCTATGGATTGAGCAGTGCTGGGGCCAGGATTGCTGAGCTACAACCAGTCTGTGCCACTGGTTTGCTGTGTGACAGTTCCTGTCTCCTCACTGCTCATATCTGGGTTACAAGTCAGACTTTATATGTTAAAGGTGTGCAAAACTTCCCAAAGTGATCCATCCCCTTGCAGCAACACGAGAGTGTTGGTGTTCCTGTGCAGGTGTTAGTTTTTAGCGTGAGTCTTTGTCCTTCTGCTAAACCTCCTCTGCTCTCTGGGCCTGTCTTCCCAGCACTTTTTCTTCTTTTCCCATAATACTCTCAACTTAATAAGATAAAGAAGTAAAGTATTTGCAACTTCAGATTTTACTGTCCTTCTCATTTGTTCAGTCTCTGTGGGATTATTTGGGTTTATTTTTCCTTGAACCTATAGAATGTCAAACCACGTGTAGATTAGTTAAATCTGTCTCTTCTTTTGTCCTCCCAAGATGGCATCTGCTGTGTGGATTTGTGTGGAATGCAAGGCGAAATGTCTGTGGTTATCAAAGATCAGATTAATAAGTAAAAAAGAAGACTTGAAGAATTTAAATGTCAAATATCGTATGGTTCAAAATATTCCTTCCTGGAGTAAAATCCTGTGATTATCAACTCTGCCTGATACTGGAAAAGTAGGAGAACTGAGTTCATTTTGTTTTGCTTTAGATTGGAATTAATATGGGGGGGATTTTATGGATTTTTTTTTAATATTTCCTGAAAGATAAGAGCATTTCTTGCTGTAACCAATAGTTGGAGCTGAAGGTTTTTGACTTTCAGCACTGTTACGCTGCTGTGAAACTGCTTGATCATGCACAGTTGATGTCAGGATTTGCCTCCATTTCTTTTCCTACTCTTGACTAAGAATATAATTGCAGTTAAAGTGCTTAAAAAACTGTATGTCTGCAAATGATTAGTTTTTAAATAATAAAAATGGTGCTTAAGAATCTCATCACAGCATGCCCATACCCAGTGTAGAGCTTCTCTTACCTGAGATTTGATTGTTTCAGTCTGATGGTTCACATGATCAAGGAATACCATTGCCTGTTCTCATGGGAAACCTGTTGAGAAGTAGTTTGGTTGTCCAGTATAGAAACTTCCAATTTCCCCACAGGAGTAACAGGAGTGCTCAGTTTGAGCATGTGCTCAGTGGAGGCTGTTGTGGGATTTTGGGAGCTGGTGGAAGCTGGGGGAGCATCTCACTGCCACTGGGAAGGGAGAGCTTCCTTTTGCTTAGTGATTCTGAATTGGCTTCCCTGGCAGCCAGGCAGCAACTGTGAATTTAGCTCAGTCATAACATGACATCATGCCTCACTACTCCCAAACGACTGTAAGTAGGCTAAATCTTATCATCTCTGTAGTTCCAAGAGATTATGCTTTTCAGCCTATTAAGATTTACATGTGGAGCGTTCAAAGCTGCTTTCTGGCTCAGATTTCTAGGGAGAGCAGGGGCAGGAAGCGTGGTGTCAGTATGAATAGCTGCTGGGGACTAAGCCAGTCATTTATAGCATGTCAGCTATTCCACCAGCAGCTGTCCAGGGATTTTCTCATCCCGTACCAAATGTGAGGTAATTCCCCTCTCGCTGGAGCTGGGACTGTGATGGTCTGGCCCTGGTGGTGCCAGCCTTGGTCTGCTGCAAAGCTTCACCTTAGGCTGCTCCAAGGTCCTAACTCCTGGGTAATACAGAACCCTCCCCAGAGAGGTCCCAGCTCTATTTCATTGCTACCCTCCATGAATGTGAAGATAAAGCTTTTTTCCCAGAACAGTGGCAAGGGCTGCAAAAGCACTTTGAGATGGAAAGTTTGAGTGGAAAGCAGAGATTTCCTTAAGCTTTGGCTGAAATCTGAGGTGTCTTGGAGTGCAGCTGGAGAGGGGAATGCACCAGGCAGCCCCACTTGTCCATTTGTGCCCCCTCAGGTGCGGTTTGCTGTAGAGCTCTGAGCAGGAGCTGTGTGTGGTGCTCACACAGCAATATTTGTCACCTGCCCTTTGGAGCAGGCTTAAGACATCCACTCTTCCCTGAGGTTCAATGCAGCATTGTGAAAGAATGGAAGTCACATAACCTGTTATTACATGTGTGTGTATTTGTTCTCCTTTTCTTTTCCCTTTGTTTTAGGAGTACGGCCAACAGCCAAAATCTCAGGAAGGGGAGCTGAAAATCAGTGCTGTATTTTCAGTCAGTGGCAATCCTCTTGGTAAGGAATAGGCAAGACCAACTTCATTTAAATCTGTAAAATGTGTCACCTTTGCAAATAGTCTTGCAGGTCATTCTGCATTTCATTCACTGTGTCTGATCCCAGTAGGAATGAAGAACTAGTTTGGTTTAGAGAGAATGAAATTGAGATTATGAAATAACTGTGGTTTTGAGGCATAGGAAAATTGAATGTGAAATACATGGGAGAACTGAATGTGTTAAATAATCTTAAACTGAAGGAAGGCAGGTTTAGATTAGGTCTCAGGAAAAAATTGTTCCCCGTTGAGGGTGAGGAGGCCCTGGCATAAGGTGCCCAGAGAAGCTGTGGCTGCCCCATCCCTGCAAGTGTCCAAGGCCAGGTTGGACAGGGCTTGGAGCAACCTGGGATAGTGGGAGGTGTCCCTGCCCATGGCAGCGGGTGGAACGTGATGAGCTTTAGGGTCCCTCCCAACCCAAACCATTCTGTGATTCCATGAAAGGGATATTAAAAGTGCATTCTCCATCTTCAGAGTAGTTATAAAAATCTGCTATGCAGAAAACCAGCACAGGGCATGTATTTGTGGAGAGTTCATCTGCTATTTGATTCTCCTCTAGACCCTGACAACCCAAATAAAGACATGAGCCTTGTGCTTGCCCCTGCACACCAGTGAGTTCTGTGTAATAGATACATAACGCTTACTCTGTGTTTCCTCTGTGTGGGTTTTTTTTTTAGTTCCACAGCTGTCATCAGGTTTCCAGCCTGCTGTGGCATCCTCTGGCATGAGTAAAATGCTTCCCTCAGTTCCAAGCACAGCTGTTCGGGTTTCCTGTTCTGGCTGTAAAAAAATCCTGCAGAAGGGGCAAACTGCCTACCAGAGGAAAGGCTCAACCCAGCTCTTCTGCTCTACACTGTGCCTCACTGGATACACCATTCCAGCTTCTCGCCCACCAGCTTCTACCAAGAAAACCTGCTCAAGCTGCTCAAAGTAGGACAGTGCTTTAATTTGTTCTACTAATAATTGATATTCAAGCAGATAATGAAAGGCTTCATTTCTGTTCTTGTGCCCCTTGCTGTGTCGGTAGCGCTGCTCCTGTTATGCTTCCCTTCAAAAATTGGTGGCTGATGCTGTTCCTTGTTAATTGGTCTGTCTGCTTGCAGTTCCATTTCCTTAATTGGGTTTTACATACACATAGATTTAAAAGCCTCTGTGGTGCAGAGTGCGTCTTCTCTTTTGTTTGATTTAAATGAACCAAATATGAAAAACTGTATTTCAAAAGGTCCTGCGTTTTCTTGCCATTTCAAAATGTCATTGCACTCTCAAAACTGCTAACAAGAGTACATTTTTGGAAAGTATTTTATGTATTATTTCTTCTAGAGGAAAATAGATTTATGAATCCCTAAAATGAAGCAAAACATGGCTGAGTTAATGTATCCAAGGCAGAATATTTCCTTAGATTCTAAAAAAAATTAACTTTTCATTCAGGCTCCATTGTGTGATGTTAGCTTTCTGTAGGTCTTAGATTTTCAAACTACATCACTGCTGCTTTCATAACATGTAGAGAGATTAAATGTATTAAGAATTTAGTTTTTTAGGTAATGGGAGTTTCAGCGCCCCAATCAGTTACTTTCTACCTAAGCCTAGAGTGGAAAGGTGAGGGTGGGCTTTTTTGAGCCTACTTGGACAAAATAATTTAGAAAATACCTACATTTTCCACAGTCCTGCTGGATACACTGTCACAAATCTTCAGCTCTAAAAACATTTTAATTATTATAATTTTTTGTTCATGTGTATTATGTCCAAATTAGCAAAAGGAGACCTTTGTGGCTGGCTCTGTAAGATGTCATTGCTATACAACCACTCGAGGCAAATGATTTCCAGGCTGATCCTGCTACAGTCTGTTTATAGAGAATTATTCATATGTATTATTTTTAGTTATGAAAGTTACTTTGCCAAAGAAATGCTGCTTTGTTCATCATTTCTTCAACAACAAGTTTATTACTTTAAGTTTTACAAGGGCAACTGAACTTAAACTTGAGGTTTCAATTAATTATTCTTTTCACTTGCTGCCTTAGTGTGAAAAGGCCTTGTAACAAAGTTTAGAAGTCTTGGCTGTAATTTGTATTTATTCTGTTGAAAAATGTGTTACGTCTGACAGGACAAGTGAGAAGGAGGCATCCTTCCAAGCAAGGAAGTTATATAAGTATTTTCTCCTAGTTTTCTGACTTCAGGGCTTTGAAACTTTTCTGTGAAGGACTATTTCAAAAGAGAGAAGAAATAAAGAGAAAGTTCAGTGTGTTAAATCCAGCAACAAATAAACGAAATTCGGGATGGGAGATAAGAAAGTTAAAATACTCATCAGACCATGGTGGACTTAACTAATGGTGATTAGAAAGTGTGCCCTTTCATTTTTCCCCTACCCTCTTACTTGTTAAAAGGAATTACTCCACACATCTTGCTTTCTAAATTTTTTGTTAATAAAGACTGTGCGAAAAAGTTACTTTCTCCAAGTTCCTTTAGAAAAGATTTCATGATAGAGCTTGTTCTTTTTATAGGCCACTTCTAAGTCCAGGTACAAAATGTTTCACAAAATACCTACTTAAGAGTTGTACTTCTTACCTGTTTTCCTAATAGGAAAGGAAAAATGAAGTCAGATACTTAGCAAAAAATAAAGGTTTAAATTACATGGATCCACCCCCTCCTGGAGAATGTTTAGTCTCCAGAATAAGCAAGAGCAGCAAGCTGACATGAAACCGACATTAATCCTTTATCTCTGTGTTTGTTTTTCTTTTTCCGTAGAGAAATTCTAAATCCAAAGGATGTAATCACTGCCCAGTTTGACAACACAGACTCCAGTAAGGACTTCTGCAGCCAGTCCTGTCTGTCCACATTTGAACTGAAAAGGAAACCCATTGTCACTATCCACACTAACAGCATTTCCAGCAAGTGCAGCATGTGCCAGAAGAATGCAGTGGTAATTATTGATTTCCTCATTTGAATTTCTTTAGCTCAGCACAACTTGCTGTCTCAGAGATGAACACACATATTCTTTCTGTCCTTGCTGTATATTCCTTTTCTTCCAGATCAGGCACGAGGTGAATTACCAGAACGTGGTACACAAGCTCTGCAGTGATGCCTGTTTCTCCCAGTTCCGTTCGGCCAACAACCTGACCATGAACTGCTGTGAATATTGTGGAGGATACTGCTACACTGGCTCTGGCCAGTGTCACGTCCTGCAGATAGAGGGACAGTCCAAAAAGTTCTGCAGTTCCATATGTGTGACAGCTTACAAGCAGGTACATGTGATGGGACAAGGGGGAATGGATTCCCACTGCCAGAGGGCAGGGTTAGGTGGGATATTGGGAAGAAGTTGTTCCCTGTGAGGGTGGTAAGGCCCTGGCACAGGGTGCCCAGAAAAGCTGTGGCTGCCCCACCCCTGCTAGTGTCCAAGGCCAGGTTGGACAGGGCTTGGAGCCCCCTGGGATAGTGGAAGGTGTCCCTGCCGATAGCAGGGGGTGGAATAAGATGGTCTATAAGGATCCTTCCAACCCAATACATTCTGTGATTCCATGATTCTGTATTTGCACAAAATAGTAAAAATAGTATCCATTTAAGTTTAGATTAGATTTTTGGTATTTTAAGAAACGCCCAATTTCCTAGTTGATTGTTTCAGTTACTGTATTCGTCTAAGGTAACTGCTTTTGTCATTTCACAGAATAACAGAATCATTAAAGTTGGAAAAGCCATCCAGGAACATCAAGTCCAACCTTCAACCAAATACCCCAATGCCCACTAAACTATATCACGAAGTGTCACAGCTCAAAGTGGGTTTTGTACACTTCCAGGGATGATAATTTGCTGCTTAATCTTTGCCCAAACGTGTTACTCTGTTTTTC
The DNA here is from genome assembly GCA_013398115.1 of Falcunculus frontatus. Lineage (NCBI taxonomy): Eukaryota > Metazoa > Chordata > Aves > Passeriformes > Falcunculus > Falcunculus frontatus. Next base: position 24,597 of record VZRV01004102.1, on the reverse strand, counting down.
CCTCACCACTGGACCAGAGAATTCCAGTGTGGGAGAAGACATGGTGGGAATGTTTTCAGCCTTGAGATGCTCCCTGTTTTAAAGAGTATTCTTTATTAAACTGTAGCCTTTGAATTAAGTGGAGAGGAGAAGTAATAATTAGTTGATAATTATGATTTTACCTTTTAAACTTTTCGTATTTACTTATGATTATAGTGGATCCTCTTGAAGACCTGAACATTTAAGAAAGCCTTAATTTACTATAATAGCTCAATTATTTTTGAATTACTTATTTGAATGAAATTACTTTAGGAAAAATTGCCCTCTGATAAAAGAATGTAGCTTCATTTTGTGACTTGACTCTGCTGTCCCATTATCCTGACCACTTAGACCAAGAAAAGCCTAATGAATTAAAAAAAAAAATTATGGTAAATGTATTTCATCCAGAAAATTACCTTCAGAATTAGTTGTCCTCTGAAATAAATCTGGAAATAAAATTAAATAAGCTGGAAAGGTTTTCATGCTGCTTTTATATCACACATCAAAACCCCATATGTGATAGTTCTCTTAAAAATACAGTATGTTCAAAGCTTATAAGGTTAAGTCAAATCTATTTTTAATAGATTTTTAAACAGCATTCAGCTCAATTGTCAGGTACATTCTGATAGTTTCTGGAGGTTTGTGGGTGTTTTTAAATCCCTGAAAGCCTATGTTCTGCCCTGTGAGGAGCTGGAATAGCTAGTGATAGAACAAAGTGCATTTTTATGGCTGTCATACTAAAATAATCTGATGCACTAATTCTCAAAGTTTTTTCCAAACTTAAAGACCTTCAAAACCTAAAACACAGAAAATGTGTCTATGGAAGTCAGGCTTTTTCCTGTGTCTCTCTTCAAAAGCAGTTTGTGGACCGTACACTGAAAACTGTGATTATTCCTAGCATCTGGATCTCTTCCCCGTTTTGCTACCAGCCATCATCAGGGGACCTGCTTCTCCCTGTTCCTTGTTTCCTCATCTGTTCAGTGGGAATATTGCTCACGTACACAGCTGATGCATTAAAAATCATAAGCAAAATGTCATTTCTCAGCAAGATGTTTGAAGTTGTCTGATACAAGGTGCTGATCTGTGCTAGTACAACCTGTAGTGGGGTTTGCAGTGGAGGTCTTTGCTCAGGCAGCCTGGTGCTGGTTCGAGTGGCCTGGGAAGGTACTCAAACCAGAGCTCAAATCAGTTTATCTGCACCAGAAATAACAGAGCTGTAAAACAAGTGCTGTTTCAAGCACACCGGCACATTTTATGAATGTTTTCTATATTAGTGACTATTTCCAGGTTAATAAAAATGCCAAATTTCAAATGAACAACCAGTTTCCATGTTTCCACAGAAGTCAGCTAAAATTACACCCTGCACACTGTGTAAATCTCTGAGATCTTCAGCCGAGATGGTGGAGAGCACAAATAATTTGGGGAAGACGGAACTATTTTGTTCTGTTAACTGTTTGTCAGCATACAGAGTAAAAATAGTCACTTCTTCAGGTAAGCTTATCCTTTTACTTCTATAGAAACTTAATTTCATGTGGAAACTTAATATCCAAACTTTATTTGTCTTGAAAGTTAAGGCCGATATTCTTTTTTTGAGAGGGTGGGAAGTGGCTTTTTTTTTAAAGGGAAGTGCTGAGATGGGAATGTAAGAATATTCTACCATAGATAAATGTAGCAGTGACAGTACAGCCATTTCAGTTTTGGTTTTAGGGAGCTTAAACACGATAATCAATCTTAAATCTATTTTTTTGCTCTTGCAAGTGCAGCTGGTGGGTTTCCCAGCTAGACAAACCTCTTGTGTGGACACGTGCCATGCCACTGCTGGGACTCTTCTGCCCCTTGTTCCCAGGGGTGATCAGCTTTGTTACCCCTGCCCAATGTTGCATGGAACTAGGCAAACATTTTCAGCTGTTTTTCATGTGGAAATAGAAAAATGCTTACTGACATCCTAGGGATACTGGGAGATTAATTAAATTTCTGGCAAGCAACGGGCACAGCAGCTGCAGTGTTTGCTTCTGAATCTGTGGAAACGTCGTTTCGGGCTTCTGTCTGTGCCTTGGCTCATCATTCAGACTCTGGTTTTGTATGCACGGTGCAAAATTAGCTGCAATACAACTTGATGTTGCATAAATCACTTTTTCTTCTTTGTTTCACCCTCAGGTGTTCAAGTTCAGTGCAACAGCTGTAAAACCTCAGCAAACCCTCAGTATCACTTGGCTATGTCAGATGGGAGCATACGCAATTTTTGCAGCTACAGTTGTGTAGTAGCTTTTCAGGTGTGACATCTAGGATTTCTTCTTAGCTGAATTAACAGAATGCTAAATTGATGGTGGAAATACTTGGGTGCAAGATGTAACCCTGTAAAATAAAGTCTGTCTGTTTGCTTTCCCACAGAATCTGTTCAACAAGCCTGCAGGACTGAACTCCTCGGTGGTGCCCCTGTCACAAGGCCAGGTCATTGTGAGCATCGCCTCGGGGACAGTGGTCTCGGCCACTGGCACCACCTCCACTGTGTCCCCCAGCTCCACGAGCACCTCGGCTGCAGCAGGGCTCCAGAGGTTGGCTGCCCAGTGCCAGCAGGTCACCTTTACCCGCTCTGTTGTGAAAATCAAGTGTCAGCACTGTAACAGATTGTTTGCCACCAAACCAGAACTGCTTGACTACAAGGTAATAAAGATTAGGGCTTTCCAAGCTCTTTTTTCACAACAGAAACCCAAGAAATTGTAGTTTATGTGCCCTGGTCTGTCAGTACTGCTTTGTTGCTTGCAAAGACTTGCTATGGAAGGTTTTGAAACTGATTTGGTATCATTTAACCGATATCAAATTAATACTGACACTAGCTCTATGATCTTAAAACCAGAAAAAAAAGAACTCCAAAAAAATCCCAAGCCAAATGATTGCCTGGCTAAATAAACATATCCCTGTCTTTTGGACCCAGGGATGTTCCTTTTAATCCAAGGACAAAGCACATTGGTGAGGACTTTCTGCAGGAAATTTTGCTTTATTATAAAGCTAAATGGGGAGACTCATTTGCTCGTGCTGTCTGTGGCTAATTTCTAAGGGTATAAATACTCTTCTGCATTTCTATTAACAATTTAAATGTATTATCTGGGATGTGACTCATTCAAACATTGAAACCAAAACATTCTGGCTGCATTTCAGGGTAAAATGTTCCAGTTCTGTGGGAAGACCTGCTGTGATGAGTATAAGAAGAAGAGCAATATGACGGCTTTGTGTGAATACTGCAGGTTTGAGAAAATTATCAAGGAGACAGTGAGATTCTCAGGCATAGATAGAACATTCTGTAGCGAAGGTAAGAAAGGGCAAAACCCTGTCTCAGAGAAATCAAGTCACAAGTGTTTTGCCTTACAATTGTTGGTGATACTAAAAGAAATGTAATATTTTTAAGTTAGGAGTCTGTTTTTTAGGTTTAGAACACAGAAACCCTGTTCACACTTTACATTTTAATGGTATGTTTCAATGTATTATTACAGACATCACTAAATACAGGAATTAGAAGTGCTAAGTGATTGTCATTTTGGTATTAAAGGATGTTTTTGCTGTTTTCTTTTAGTTTGTAAACTGCTCTATAAACACGACTTGTCTAAGCGCTGGGGAACCCACTGTAAAATGTGCAGTTACTGTTTACAGACTTCCCCCAAACTGGTCCAGAATCACTTTGGGGGGAAAATGGAAGAATTTTGCTCAGAGGAGTGCATGTCTAAATTCACAGTTTTGTTTTACCAGGTAAGCAATATTCTCACATCCTCTAGTAGAGAATTTTATACATATACCCCTTGTTGGTGTTTCCAAGTGTGTTCAATTTCTCCCTCACTCTGTTTTCCTAGATGGCAAAGTGTGATGGTTGTAAGAGACAAGGTAAACTCAACGAATCCATAAAATGGCAAGGGGAGATGAAGCATTTTTGCAATCTGCTTTGTATTCTGTTGTTCTGTAAACAACAAGGTGTTTCTGACCCTCCACTCCCAAACAACACAGGTAAACCGGGCTGGGGATGGTATTGCCTTTTGATGTGTGGGGTTGGATGGATGTTTATCTGCAAACTCACTTCAGCGAACTCTTTAAGATCTGCCTTCTCCTGGGGAGCTTGTCTGTTGCTATTGAGTGGGCTCAGGTTTAGATCACTCTTACTTGAGACAGTTTCAAACTTCTGTAGGTATGAAATGCAATTGCTTCATGTACCAACCAAATTTTAAAGAAGATGAAGCAAAAGCACTTGGCTTTCAGTCACTTTCGTGAAACAAAGGCCTGTTTCATTGGGGTAAAATGTACTGATATCTAGTGAAAACATGTTAAGTATCTAGCTTGTCTTCATAACACCTAGAAGACATGATAGAATGTTAATATTCTTTTAACAAAAACAATCAAATGGTGAAATTCGTAGACTTAATGGTTTTTAATTCAGACTCCTATATATGCACTTAAACCAGCCACTTCTATGCAATCTGTAGGCATGTGAAGAGTTCCCATTTCTGTGTCATTAAGTGTTGATTCTTGGGAAGTATCAGTCCCAAGGTTAACAAGTGCTGTAGCTGTTTCCTTAAACAGGTGGAATGGGAATGAGGGTGGGAATGAAGCCCACAGGAACAGGAACTGTGAGTTTCTATAGGGAATGAGGCACGAAGGGATGAAAGGCCCACAAAGACAGGATGAGGAAGGGAAACAAAAGGCAGGAATATCACTGATCCTAAAGAGGGGCGTAATCTCCCACTGAGTGATGGTGGCTGCAAGAGTAAGGTACCCAAAACCAATGAAATATTAACTGAAAGTTTTTAGTATGCACCAGGCCATGTTCAGCTTTTCAATTTGGTGCACATCTGCTGCTTACATTGGTGGGAGCTCTTTTCCCTTCTTGCTTGATTTGCTTGTGGAACCAGCTCCTGTTTAAACTGAAACGCTGCAGCTTGACACCTGCATCCCCTTCTCACACAGCAGCCTCTTTCATCTGGAGACAGATCTGAAGGGTGGGTGTTGTTTCAGAAATGCTTTTTTTCTCAATTATCTTACTGCTTATTCTCATTTTCTTCTGTCCACTGTGTCCAGCAAACCTTTCCATGGCACCAGCCTCCTCCTCAGGCCCTCCTTCTTTAAGAAAGGATTCAACCCCTGTCATAGCAAACGTGGTGTCCCTTGCAAGCACCCCAGCTGCCCAGCCTACTGTTAACTCCAACAATGTTTTACAGGGTAAGGCAGCTGAATACGATGCCTGTACTTTTACATCTCTATTCCTGAACATTTATATTTGCTCAGGGATTTTATTTTTTACTGAGAACAACGGCCACTTCTTCATTATGCTTCACATCAGTGCAGATGGTTGCGTTTGTCCTTCCTTTATCTAGGTATAAATAATGACTTAAATTTATGTACATACATCAGGGAATGAGTTTTAATTGGAATTCTTTTTCTTGACCTTGGCAGAATATGGATTATGGTCCTTGATGATAAGTAGACATGTTATTGTATGTTTTTTTTTCTTCGCAGGTGCCGTCCCTACTGTGACAGCAAAAACAATAGGAGATGTAAGTTTTAAGAGAGACTTTTCTTAATTTTGCCCAAATTGTATTAATAACAAGTAAAGCATCCAAGAATATGGCACCATCATTTTGTAACTGATTTTTGATTGGGATTTAAAATTCATCCAGCTTGCAGATGCCTTTTAAAAAATGGGTAGAACTTACATGGTACAAAAGTCTGATTGTGTCCGCTGACAGATTGGATGTTTTAAGGCAAAACTTGTCACATTGTAGCTCTGGAGGTGCCTGTGGTTCTCAAGTAATTCATGTCTGGCTTCTGCACTTGAGGCTGCCTTTTGTGCCCAGAAGTGGCATAGGATGGCAAAAGGACCAGCAGGGGAGGGCGAGACCAACCTGGGTTGCTGGGACTGAAATAACCAAGCTCCTGCAGCTTCATTTTCCTTCCCCACTCCCTGTCAGTGTGGTAACAGAGCTGTGGGGAACCACTGTCACCACTTACCTGGGGATAACTCTGAGAGGTACTATCCTTGAGCTCTTTGAGGTATATGGTGTAATATCTTGCAACTCTCTTAAAATACAGAGATGTTTTTATGTAGCTTTAGGTTCTGGAAGACTGACAGCTTTGCTTTTAGCTGGAGTGTCACTTATGGATTAGAGTATGAGTTTTCCCTCTTGAAATAGATCCTGTTATTTGAATGCATGACTGAAAATTACAGTTAGCGGGACATAGAATTAGTACAAGCATGAATAGTCAGTCTGTGTGTAATCAGGAAATGATGCTGCTGCTGCCAGCATTGGTGTTCATTTTTTACATTTATTTGTTTTCAGTGGTTTCACATTAGTTTACTCAGTTTTATCGGTGTCTCTCTCAGCCAGACTTTTAGTCATCAAAAGTATCTTAGCATAATTCCTCTTTATATCTCTGACATCAGTAAAATTCCAAGGTCAAAAGTTTATAGCACTTATTTGACTACAGAAACCAAATACTCTTGCAGATTTGTTCACTGTGCTGTTAACAAAATTAGCTTTATTAGCAAAATTAGCTTTAAACAACATTATTGTTGGATCAGAGTAAATTGAGATGGAGACCAGAAAGCACCAAATACATTAGCAAGCTTGTTTCAAGGTAGTTTATAAATGATTATTTTTATCAGCAAATAGAGTTTTAAATTGTTCAGCCTCATATAGTAGAGAACAAACTCTAGTCTTATGTTGTCCTTCAAACCAATACTGACTCGACCCTCATTTGTGTTTTCTAAACAGGCAAGTACCCAGACAGATGCCCTAAAGCTCCCATCATCAAAACCACCCAGGCTTCTGAAAAACAAAGCTTTATTGTGCAAGCCAATCACCCAGACTAAGGCCACCTCGTGCAAACCTCACACACAAAACAAAGAATGCCAGACAGGTGAGTGTCTGATCTCCTACCCCTGTTGGAATTGTCTGTACTGCAGTCAAGAGAGTAATACATGATTTATGTAACAGGGAGTTATTTTTGAATGTATTGACTTTAACTAGTTTTCAGGTTTTTGTATGGTATTTTCCTACAATTTTTGGTTTGTTTTGTTTCCGGTGTAACAGAAGGAGAAGAACCTGCTCAACCCCAGATCATTGTGGTACCTGTTCCTGTACCAGTGTTTGTGCCAGTGCCCCTCCACCTCTACACCCAGTACACACCAGTTCCCCTGGGGATGCCAGTACCTGTAAGTTATGCTGCAGTTCACCACAGAAGTCAGTGGTTTACAGGTGTGTTTTGTGTCCAGCACACCAAGTGCTGTGTCACTGGGTGTTGTGTCTGGTCATGCAAGTGATATTTGGAGTACTTGAAGCCATTTCTCTCCTTATTACATCATATTTGGTTAAACATCATCACACAAAGCTACCAAATGGTAGGAAGAGTACAGAGCTGTCCAGTCTGGAGTTATTTTTAACTTCATGTTAGTAGTCCTAAAATATATTTGAGGTTCAATGGGAGTGACCTCGCTTGTGTGTTTGCTGTTTCCCTTCACCCCTGAGTATGTTCTGATATTTTCCATGTGTTCCATAGGTACCAGTTCCCATGCTCATCCCAACTACCCCAGATAATGCTGATAAGATCATTGAAAATATTCAGGAAAACAAGGAAAAGATCTCCATTAATCCATTCGAAGCTGATCTCCTTCAAATGGCAGAAATGATTGCAGAAGACGCGGAGAGAGAAAAAACACATTCTCATGGTGGTAGGTGGTGGCTTTAAAAGGATATGAAATGCAATGAAGTGAAGGTCCTCTAACCACAGAAATTTCCCTTTCCCTGATCCTAGATGCTGATTTGACTTGTGTTGACAGGAGCAGGTTACCAGAGGTAGTAACCTCCAGATCCATGTTAGAAGGAGGAGTCAAAATCAAGAAGACAGAGCAGCTGCTTTAAAAGAATATTTTCCTATCAGGCTTTTTATGGAGGATTCTTGAGGGGTGAGACAGGTCAGAGTGTGTTGGATACTGACCAACCCATGTAATGAAAGTGAAACAAGCTGGAAAGAGATGAACAAGATACCCTACTGATCTACAGATTCAAATAATAAACAGGGAGGGATGGAAGCCATTGGAAAAGCAAACCTTCATTAGTTCTGCATTTCTGTTTCCCCTGCATGACCAAGGTAGAAAGCTGTTAGGAGAACTCTAGTGGAGGAGAAGACACAGCATGTGTGTTAATGTTATGACCTAATACATACATTTTTGCTGTTCGAAGTATTTTATATTAGTTGTGCAAGCATGTGTCATGTGTAGATACAGATTTCCTTCTTTTTCTAAAGGATCTCAAACATCTGAGCACGAGCTCTTCCTGGACCCCAAGATATTTGAGAAAGGTCAGTCAGTTTTTTTTATTTTGCACATGGATTTTGATCCTGCTGCATCTTTTCTTGCAAACTCCTGGTTCTGCCTTTCCTGTAGCACATGGTGCCTGTGATCCCTCTCGTTGCAGACCAGGGCAGCACATACAGCGGGGATCTGGAATCAGAAGCAGTGTCCACTCCACACAGCTGGGAGGAGGAGTTGAATCACTACACCTTACGATCCAACGCCCTGCCAGAACCTGATCCAGAACTCAAACAGTTCTCCAAAGGTGATGTGGAACAGGACCTGGAGGCAGATTTCCCATCAGGTCAGTGTAATGTGAAGAAAAACCTCTTTGTTTTATAAAAGCACACACAATTTTCTGCATGAGCATTGTCCCAGCAGCCTGCTTGTGTGTTTTCATGTAGTGACACTGGATGTTTAAAGCTGCAATAGTTGATCAGCTCTACTAAAAATTACTATTTTTAAAATATTATTGCTGTTTTAAAGACAGCACTCTGCAGAACCCCTGACAGGAGTTGGCAGGAAGCCTTGCTTGACTCCTTTGAATTCATCACTTCTGTGTCCCTGGCTATAATCCATGTGAGTGGGGGCTAAGATCATATTTGCCTGAATAAATACACCCACTGTTTGGGGGCTTTTTTGTCCTGTTGAGAATTTACTATCTTTATACAGCAAGTGCGCAGATTGCTTAATTAGTCGAATGTCAGCATTATTTGAATATACAAGTGTGATTGTCAACTGTGAGGTGTTCCATAGTATCTCAATGACAGTGACACTTCTACCTGGGCTGCTAAATCATGTGATTAAACTCTTCATGGTGTTGATTTGACTTCAGACTCATTTGACCCTCTCAGTAAAGGACCGGGTTTGCATCCACGTTCACGGGCAAGACGGAGACACAGGGATGGCTTCCCACAGCCAAAAAGACGGGTAAGGAGGTACTTTGGGAACACAAATTCCTTACATTTTGAAACATTATGTGCCCTAACCTAACCATCCATGGATGAGGAGCTGATAAAATGCTGCTTTGTTTGATCTGTTTGCTTGCCTGTAGGGACGGAAGAAGTCTGTAGTTGCTGTGGAGCCCCGGAATCTGATGCAGGGCTCCTACCCCGGCTGCTCTGTTTCTGGGATGACCCTAAAGTACATGTATGGGGTAAACGCCTGGAAAAACTGGGTCCAGTGGAAAAACGCACAGGAGGAACAAGGGGACCTGAAGTTTTCAGGTAAATTTGTCTCTCAGTGGAAACAGAAATACTTAGTTGAAGAGCACTTGGCTTGATTCATTGTTCAAGTGAAAATTAAGATTAAATATCACTGAGTTTTGCAATACCCATGAATGGAGAACAGATTTTATAGAATTCTGTCTTGCATCTTTCCATCATAGCTTTAAAAATTTAAAAATCATAGCTTATTACATTCCTAATTGATCTGTTTCCTTTAAAAAAAGTCTCTAAAACGTTAGAAATCTCCACTTTGCCTTCCTTTGCATGCAGTAATTATTCATTTGTAGCACAGATGCTTTATGCAGCTGCAGAGCTTTTCTGAGCTATTATAGAACCATGAAATTACAGATTTATCAGGCCGTAATTCTAAGCTGACAACACCAACTTGGCACCATCCATTTTATCTGTAGCTGGCACATTCCCAAAGTATTTGTTGGTCAGCAGAACTGTTTGCTGTAAAAAAATTGTGTGATCCAACGTCAAAATCTTAGCACCTTATTTCTAGGCTTCACAGCTGGAAAGAAACATATCGAAAGTCTGCCCATTCTGTGCTGCAACCTGCCTGAAACTAACTTTATTGCTCCTCATGTCTCACTAGAGTGATAGATAATAATGACAATTAATTACTATTTTGTTCATTTTTCCAATTATGAATTTTTTTTTTTTCACAAAAGCCCAGCAGTGCTGGGATTTGGCAGTGTCTAACTCCCCTTTTCCCTGGTCGCAGATCTTACATCATTGCACTGAGTTTTGTGGGCAAATTTTCAGGATCAAGCAGAGAATTTAAGTTAGGAATAGAATTGATCTCTTTGGGGATGGTTGGGAAGAGAGCAAACCACAAAAAATAATGTTGCAATTTAAAGAACTAAGCATGACAGGACTTACGTAAGTATTACCCCCGAAGGGAAAAATTCTAGTTAGGATGAGATCCACTTTTTCATCTCTTATTTGGAATTTTTGTTGTCATTCCATGAGAACAGCTGGGGTTTATTTCCCAGAAGCAGAGTATTCACATGAGTTACTATGTTTTCTTCTTGAGGCCAAGGAAGTAAATATTACAGTCATTTCCAGGAAACTGTGCCCACTCCCAGAAAGATTCCCTGCTTATTCCCAAGCAAGTACTTCTGAGCTGTGGAGCAGCCAAGCCTGGTAATTTCATTGCAGATCATTTGATCAATTAATTCCTGGTTGCTCTGCTTCCTTTTCCAAACCCCCTGCATGTCCCATTGAACTCTTCCTTCTTCCTTTAAGAACTGGGATATGCTGCACTCAACTCATGTCCAAAACTAGTGGGAAATACTCAAGGTTTTTCTCTCACTCTGATGAGTCTCTCACTCCCCTGAGTCCCGCTTGAGGGGTGAAACCCATTTATCAGCCCCAGGCTGCCTCAAGTTCATGCAGCCATTGCCATCCCACATTTTGGGTTCAGCAGACTCCCAAACATTTACATGTCTGGACTCTGAATTCCTACAGCCTCAGTACTTGTTGTAACGTTTCTACTGATGGCACATGCAGCTGGTCTGGGTTTTATTGGCCACATCATTCAATTCTTGGCCAACAGATAAGGAGGAGTTCACCATTTAGTCATGCAGGGTACTTCAGGTATGAGACAGGAATTTAGGAGTTCTGCCTACATGAAATAATAAGGAATGTGGGAAAATTTAATGTGATTAATTAATTTTGCTAATCATTTCCTCGGCTCCAGTTCATCCTGTGAAGCTCAAGGAGGACATTCTCTCATGCACATTTGCTGAGCTGAGTTTTGGCTTGTGCCAGTTTATTCAAGAGGTGCGGAGACCAAACGGAGAAAAATACGATCCTGACAGCATCTTATACTTGTGCCTTGGAATTCAGCAGGTAACTCTGGAGTTAGGGCACTGCTGAGAATATGCAGAACTTGCTCTGATTGCTTATGGGACATCCACAGTCCCGCAGAGCAGCTTGGAGTTTATAGAGGAGGCAAGAATGTCTCTTTTTTGTGTTTTATTGTTTGCCTTAGTCCCATATATGACTCATTTTTCTGGACTTTTTTATGGTCGCAGTGACCAAGTTCTTTTGTCCTTATAGGGATGTGATGTGGGGGCTGAGTGTTTCTACCTAGACACAAGTACTTGGATTTAGAACTTTTTAGATCAGTTTTTGTGTGTAGGAAAGATTTGCTCCTCAGAAATACTTGTTTTAGGATGGAATGGTTTAGATCTAAAATAATTGCACAGTGCTCTTCCAATATATAAGTTTACGTGGAAGGGATTGCCCAGGAAAGATTCCCAGTGACAAGACAGATACCTGTTGTGTTGGCAATATTTACAGGAAAAATACATTGGGAATAACTGCATTGTAATTAGTGAATACTAAGAGTAATGTACTAAGTCCTTACCACCTGCCTTGCAACTGTGCAAGTGCAAATCTAGAGTAACACTTATTTGTGTTTAAAATTCAATGTTCAGTATATTTTTTATATATTTCAATATATGTTTCCTTTAGAACAGCCTGCTTGGTCTTATTCTGAAGCAGGCATTTTGAGATAAAGAGTCAAAAGCTACTTATAACATAAAACCTATTTAATTAGACATGGAATTATCTTAATTTTTTTTCCTTGCTATGCTTGGACAAAATGTAGAAAGAGTTAAAATTCAAGGTGCCATTGATAAGTTCTAGGAGTATCAGTGATTTTTGTGTTCCAGTTTTGATTTATTTATTGATACAAACTCCTGACTTTTAGAAAAATTTTCTAAACTGCTCCTTGACAAGTTTAAGGAACTTTTCTTCCTTGGTGCTGCAAGTTGAGCAATTTCAGCAGCCTGTGTCTCTTGTCAGGAGGTATTAGCATATGAAGTTCTTTTCAACAGAAAAATACTCAATAATTATTCTCTTTTTTATAGGCAGACTTTTTCAAGAATATTTAGAAGAAGATGGTTTTGCAGAAAACAGCTCTAGAGCTTGAAATATTAACCACAGTTCTTGCCTAGATCTCCCCTTTCATACTGGAGAGGTCCCAGTCCCTGCAGAAAATTTGACTTGCTGTTTTACTGGAGATTTCACCAAACTGTTTGGCCCCATAAGACACTGGGACATAAGAAAGGAAAAGAATCTGATGTCCTGTATCTTCTCTGCAATGTTATCTAATCACAAACTGTTTGTCTTCTTGTTTTCTTCTCTTGTAGTACCTGTTTGAGAATGGTAGAATAGATAACATTTTCACCGAGCCCTATTCCAGGTTTATGATTGAACTCACAAAACTTCTGAAAATCTGGGAACCTACAATTCTTCCAAATGGTAGGACAATTCTTTTGTTTTATGTAGCTACATGACAAAGCTGTATCATAAATTAATGTTTTCTCAGGGCCAGGAAGAGAATGTGATCTGAGGCTCTCACATTAGTCTCCTCTCTCTACACCATGGATTTTATGTCTGTTTCTACCAGTTATGATTACACTTAAATGTATCTTTGCCTCTGATCAATCCTTGGAAAGAAAGGATTCCCATTCTGGCACTCAACACATTAGTTTTCTTCTTCCCTCAAGTTTTAGCTTTTTTTTTTTTTTTTTTTTTTTTTTTTTTAATACAAGTAGCCAGAATTGAATGTAGTATTTGAGATGAGGTACTGCAAATACTGTGTGTGGCTGCACTGGTATTTCCCTATCAGTGCTGGAAATACTCCTGGCGAATTTGAGGATCATTTTAGCAGATCATTGGAATCTTGTCTCAACTCCAAATTAAGACTTCCCAAATTCTGCAGATAAATTTAATTGGTTTTCAGGCCTGATTACGTGGTTTATAGAGCTGGACACCAGCCCTGTGAGTACACAACATCTTTTCCAGAGTATCACTGAAACTTGAGTAATGTTGGCAATTCCGCAACTGGCTTTTCATTTAGAAAAATGAACTCTTTATTTAATACAGAAATAATCCATTTACATATAGTTTGCTGCACACAGTGATATTTTTTTACAACAAATTTCTTCTAAGCCCCCGTGTCTCTCTTTCCTAACTGACTTATGATAATCACAATGGGCTATTTATACATAAAATGGGACATTTTAAACTGATACTTCATGTTGTAGGAGTTACACATTTTTGCAGTTGGCTGACTGTGGTTTAATACAGTGAAATGAAAACTTAGTGACAATCTGCTGGTGTCTGCAGTTCCTTTATATCCTTCTCTTCAGGTATTGGAAGATCATGCTGTTCCACAGCGTGGTTCTCCATGCTCTTATGTTTGTGCATGCAGTATTCTGGTTTTATTGGATTACAGTTGCTGATGATAGGTGTGAATTTGACCTGATACGTGGTTCGTTAATAGAGATTAGCTGAAAGAGGATTTATATGCATAAATAACTATTTTCTTTTTTCCTTTGCCCATTCTTTGTAGGTTATATGTTCTCAAGAATTGAAGAGGAACACTTGTGGGAATGTAAGCAGCTGGGTGCATATTCCCCCATCGTTTTGTTGAACACCCTTCTATTCTTCAACACCAAATACTTCCAACTAAAGAATGTCAGTGAGCACCTGAAACTGTCCTTTGCTCATGTTATGAGGCGCACTCGAACTCTGAAGTATAATACTAAGATGACATATTTACGTTTTTTCCCACCCTTTCAAAAACAAGAGGTAGAATCAGGTGAGTGCTCTCTGATCTTTGGTGTTTGGGCAGTCACATTTGTGTCATCTGAGTTACAGAATCAGAGAATTTTGTGATTCTGTATTGTCTGCTTCTCTTTTTAAAAGGACTGGGGAGAACAAATATGTTCTGCAGTAAGCAGAACTGGGCATATGCTGTTATCCTGAATACATTTGCAGTATTTTTCACTGCTTTAAAGAGAAATTCTGAATGAGCCAAGGCACCCAGGAAAACCTTACAAAGGAGGTGTCACAGATTTGGCTGCGAATTTGTTTAATAGTCTTTCATAACATCCTCATCTTGCATAAAGCTCTATTAACTACTGCAAGAGTTAAAGGCATTTTCTGAAGTCCTTTTCTCAGCACTTCATAATCTTGGGGTTTGGAGGTCCAGGCCTTTATTGTGGCTTTTTAATTCCCATATTTGTCCTGGGTCTGTGTGGGGAGCAGACCAGGCAGCCTCAGTGGAGAACAGCAATACGGGGCTTGCACTCAGAGGCAAAGACACACAGATGTTTGTTCTCAGTTAATTTTGTCATTTGGGAAAAGGAAGTCTTTGATCCTATTGGCTTCTTCAGTTCATAGTTCCAGTGCATTACGTGAATTCTTCTTTAATAAGTAAAATTGTATCCTCCATATTTCCCTGCTAGTTCTTGTGAGTTTTCTAGATGAGGAATGGGCTGTGGACCTGGGCTGTAGGATGTGCAGTCCTTTGCCCACCCAGCAGATCATACCAGGTGACCATGGTTGGATGGTGACATGTGACAGAACCAGTTCAAGGAGTGGGTTTGGGTGATGCAGAGTCACCACTGGCTGCTGGGCTGAGACACCAGGCCTTGTTTCTGAAGGTGCTGCTTTTCACTGAACTTCTGTGATACCATTTTTGTGTATCCAGATAAATTATCGGTGGGCAAGAGGAAACGCAGTGAAGATGAGGAGGTTCCAACAGCAGTGGAAATGGCTGAAAACACAGATAATCCCCTCCGGTGTCCAGTCCGACTTTATGAATTTTACTTATCAAAATGGTAAGTGACAGAACTTGAGTTTTGGTATGTGTGTAGACTAGAACAGGCATTTGGGCAAGGAGCCCACTCAGACCCTCTGTGCCTGTGCTTTGGTTCCTTTCCCCGGTTCCCAATCCCTCAGTGTGAGCCGAACAGGAATTCCAACAGCAGCACTGCTGTGAGACCCCCAAACAGGTTTTTTTTGTTACTGGTGTTGAGTCAAGAGCAGAGTTGCAGAGAGAGATGTATTCTTTAAGTAAATAAATTCTTTGGTATAAATGTAAACTGGAGACATTACTACAGTGCCCATGGCATTCTTATCTCCCTTAATTCCCATACACCATCCTTCTTGTGAGGAGATTATAACTAATACCCAAGGAACATCGTGTTCCTTGTGAAAGAGTGTAGGAGAAGTGTGAATTAGGTAAAACTCCTGATAAATTTTGCCTGCTGAGATGTGAGATTAACTTGTGTTTAGGAGTTAGAAAGGAGACTATAGCAAGGACAGAGATATAAATCATTTTTCTCTCCTGCTTCTATATAAACTTCAGTTAGATCCTTGAGCAGGTGGAAGATGATGTTCTTCTCTCTTCAAAGAAAATACACACGCAAAATGAAACAGCATCTCATTAGTGTCAGCTGAAACTCAGATAAATCACCCTCAGAAATGTACCTACTGAGCATACTACAAATATCCCATTACTGAGACAGAGACAGGCACGCAGCTGTCCAGACTCTTTCTCTCCCTCTTCTTACCTTCCTTGTCTTCACTGGCACGTCATTAGAAGCTTTTAGTTGTTCTTGGGCTGGGAAAGCATTTTCATGCTCCTCATCATATATCATAGCTGAGCCTCTCCAGTGGTGCAGGCAGCAGTACGAATTCCCTTTGCTGTTTTGGTGTGATTATCCCAAAGTCAGGCAGGAGGGATCCTGGCTCTAGAGACTTTAGAACCCTACCAGAGCCTGGAAGCTGCCTTGGAGTCAGTCAGTCTTTCAAGCAGATGGGCTTAGCATTGCAGCATGGCCAGGCAAGCTGGGATTTAGTTTTACTCGCTCTTGAACAGCACCTTAGAATCATTTAGGTTGAAAACTCCCTCTAAGCTCATCAAATTCAGCTGGTCCCTCAGCACTGCCAAGGGCACTACTGATCCATGTCCCCATGTGCCACATCCACATGGCTGTTGAATCCCTCCAGGGACAGGGACTCCACCACTGGGACAACCCTTTCAGTGAAGAAATTTTCACTAATATCCAGTCTATGCCTTGAGGCCATTTCCACAATTATGCAGCAATTCTGGAATCCCAGAACCATTTTCATTCGGAGATTGCATGTCAAATGCAGTTATCACTCCTACCATTAATTGCATGACACTGAAGAACCCCTGCTGTAAAGTTACTTTGGTTTTCTTTGTTTCTTTATAAACAACTGCTACTGAGTGACCTGGAAACAACTTAACTGTTCCCTAAGAGGAAGGGGGAGACAGTGTTGCCATCTCAATGTAACTTTGATTTCTTTGCTGAGTCTCTCTTAAACTCTTGGTAAGATTGTAAATACAGGCCAACGTTCCTAAACCTTGTTTCCTTTGCATTGACAGTTCTGAAAGCGTGAAGCAGAGGAGTGATGTGTTCTACCTGCAGCCCGAGCGCTCCTGTGTTCCCAATAGCCCCATGTGGTATTCCACATTGCCAATAGACCCAGGAACCTTGGACATCATGTTAACAAGGATTCTTATGGTGAGGGAGGTACACGAAGAACTTGCCAAAGTCAAATCAGAGGACTCTGATATTGAGTTATCAGACTAACTGCAGTGAGGTATTTTCCTTTGAATACACATCAGAAGCACCAAAATGTGAATACGTCCAGCCTTTGGAAAATGTGTATCAAGTAAGCCAAGATAATGTCACCTACAGGCAGATTTTGTACCACCGTGGATGTACAAACTGGAACTGGAAGGAAGCAAGCTGTGTAAGCTGCAAATCCCAATGTCCTGTGGCACCAATCAATTCTCGGAACAAATCCAAGTGGAACTCACCTATTGGAGTGGTGCATAAATCCTTTATCTGTTTAGGATTTTTAAAAGTTGTGAGCTATTTTTAAGGAAAATGATTGTGTAAAATCTACCCTCACACTGTTGGGCATGGAGAGCTAGATTGTGGCTCAGGTGACTTCCCAGCCTGCTGGCTGGCAGCCCTTGCTGCCAAGGAACACGTAGAGATCCTCGAGCTCTTCCAGAGGATACGAGAGAAAGGGGTGAGGTTTAGACAAACAGACACCTTCCGTTATAAATACACCTACACATACACTTTTATAAATTTTTTTTTTTTTTTTTTGGAAACTGGGATCAAATGTTAGGAAGGCAGGAGCCACTGGCCATCCCAATGGACAACTCTGGCTGCTGTTAAGTGGTCACGTTAGGCCAGACGCCGGCTCCCACTCCAGGCTCGCTCCAACTCTCACTCTGTTGGAAGAGGTGCTGTAGGTCAAACTTCTGAGTGACCTTTCGGGGCTGTCCAGGAGGGGATGTCCTGGGCTCTGTGCAAATCCCTTCCCCAGCCCAGTAGCTCTGCAGTCTGTCCATATAACCCAGCAAATACTGTGGTGCACGGAAAGTTTATTTCCCTTAAGGCAGCTTTCCTTTCTCCTCTTTCCCTACTCCTATGGTTTTGATTCTTTTGAAAGGCAAATCTGGAGAGGGCTTTGTCATTTCAAACAGAAATACACACACATTCTTTCTCTTTCCACCTTTGCAATGCGGGCAGTGTTGTACAAAGGATGCAGTATTACTTCTGACAACAGAACTGTGGTAGAAAATGACCGTGTGTGTTTTTATCCCGCCCCACCCAAAGAAATTTAGTCATAGTGTTGGAAATTGAAAGAGATTTTTTTTTAAGGCTTGGCTGTTACTGAGTCTTTTGGAAGAGAAAAGCTCCTATGTGGTTTTTAGAGGACAGGACATTATCAGATACTGTCTGTATCTGTTTTCTCAAACTCTAGGTGTGTGTTTCTGATGACCAGTGGTCACAAATTCATTGGAAACCCAAACTATTTTTAAAGAAGAGAATTGTATCGTTTTTATCTAGCTCTGGTCAGTTATCCATCTTCTGTAACAGGGGTCTGATATTTGAGCTTGTCACTAAAATTTCAAGAGATGAAAATCGACAGCCTTGAATAATATTCCTTTTTTTTGTTTTCTTTTGTTTTGTTTGGTTGGGTTTTTTTTGTTTTTTAATTATTTTTTTAGCAGTTACAAAAGTAATTTAACAAAAATAAAATCAGAAAGTAGTCTATTGACGTTGTGTACTCGGTAGTCCTGTCCCTGCCTGTAACAGATTTCACTGATGTATTTTTTAATACAGAAAATTATGTGAAAAGTAAAAACTGCCCCTGATTCTGTCTGACCAAAGCCCATCTGTGTCTGTCATTTCTGAGCAAAGGTTCTGCTTTCTTCATGGCTTGGCATTCCCAGGGGAGATGTTTTGGCCACTCCCTGGCACTCGAAGGCTCAGGGATGCTCCTGCAGGCTCAGTTCTTGCTCCATGAACACCAACCTGCCCCTCCTTATTGTTATATTGAATAGTGAAATTGCAGGCAGAGTGGTTTGGATTGAGAAGGTTCGGGGAAAACAAAATCATTCTGGAAAGATCAGTTTGTAGGGGATTAAAAAGGTCTGAGCTGTGTCTGCTGCACACAGGTGTGCCCAGAGCCTCTCGGCATCCATAGCACAGGGGAGGCTCCAGGAAGTCCTGTGTCTCCTGGGCAGCTGCTGGGGGTGCAGCACTCTGTCTTTGCCTGCTCCCTCCTTCCCTGATGCCCCTAGGAATGAGCAAGGCAGCAGGGAGGGTAGGCTTTCCTTGAGTGGGGATGGTGTGAAAAATAATCCCACAGCTGAGTATTCCTTAATAGACATTAACAGATATATATTCCCGTAGAATAATGCAGGATGTTTGTACCTTGTGAGAAACACTTTTCTTTCTCTGAACATCCTCGCTGTTTCTTGTCTGGGAACACTTTCATTGAGGTCAATCTTTTGCAGGCCCTTAGAATAAAAGATACTTGCCTTTCAGATTGTCTTAGCAAGGAAAGTGAAATCCCTTTAACTTTCACTGGCTGAAAGCAAAGTTGTTAAACATTGCGTAAACTCCCTTGACTTGGTGGCTGTGATGTAAGAAACATTTCATTGCAGTTCCATGGTAATAATTAACACACTAAATAGTTTTAGTTTCGATTTCACTTCTGCTTTGAGGCCCTTTGGCAATGGTCTGCTTTTTCCAGGGTCTGCCTGGGCTGTTTTTGCCTCTTGAGGGATTTCTTATCAGCCCAGCTCAAGTTCACGCTGATGCACAAGAAGGATTCTCTCGAAGGGTTAAAATAATATTTGTAGATTGTACACACAGGCTCAAAGTTCTGAACACAACCTTGTTTGTAATCAACATTTCTGACTCAGTTGCTGAGCACACAACCAAGGTTCTTTGAGATATTCTTTTAAACAGAAAAATCGTGCTGTATCCTGCTGAATCACAGAGTTAATTGGGCTGGAAAAGACCTTTGAGATCATTGAGTCCACCCTGAGACCTAACCAGCTTGTCAACCAGACCATGGCACTGAGTGCCTCATCCAGTCTTTTCTTACACTGTAGTCTCAGTGTGCACAGAGAAGCAATAAAGATGGGTGTGAGAAAGAAAAATAGAAAATTTCCAGGATGCCAGCAGGTCCCAGTGCAGGAGGTGCTTGGTGCAAACCTGCTGCTGCATCCTGACTTCAGTTCACTAAAGAAGAGAACTGGGGGCATGTTGAAAGCCACAGAATCAGGTGCAAAAGGAAGTTGAATTACCTTGGGAATTATTCTGCCAACTACTGCTAAAAAAACACACCAGGATTTCTCTGGAATAGTTTCCAACTCCTCGGAGACTTAAAACAGCAGCCAAGTCCCTCGTCATGTGTCCCCAGGTGTGCTGCTGGTTCAGTGCCAGGGCTCACAGAGGTGACTCAGAGGAATGTGCAATAAAGTCATTGGTTTTTTTGGTAACAATCTCAGTAACTCCCCAGTCCCTTGAGCAGTAGTTTCACTGTTGCCTTAACCACCAAAGAATCCAGAACAAATGCTTCTGCATCGAATGCTTACTGTGCTTGTAACCACCTGGCATGGCTGGAGCTTTGCTCCCCTCAGCACAACAGGTTCCTGCCCATTCTTCCTTGACCTGTCATCCATTTTAAACATTCCAGAGGCAAAACTAAGATTTGCTGTCTTCATTAAGCTGCTGTCATCAGCTTCAGAGCTGCTCCCTGGCAGTACTTTCCCTCTACCATCATCAGCCTTGTAAGATGATAAGTAAGAAACAAGTTTTGAGCAGTTGAGCTCCCAAGCATGAACTGTTGGGGTTTTTTTGTGCCTGTGTACGAGCACCAAAAGTGTGTAAAAATCACAGACCATTGCTGAGGACAAAGGCTAGAAGGAGTTTGGGGAGCACTGAAATGGGTGTGTTGTGCGTCTGAGAGCTGCAGGTCTTGTCTCATGTTGACAGAGCTTCACACCTGCAGCAGGTGATGTAAAAGAGGAGTCCCCACAGGATCCTCTCCTTTGCCTTATGGAGCTCAGCTGCTCCAGGGAAATCCCTTTGGTCCAGCACCACAGCCACAGAATTGGGCAGGTAGGACTGACTGCTTCCCCAGGAGGAAACAACTGGCTTGGAAACGATGGGGGGATCAAATAGTTTTGCACAATATTATTCTGTTTGTTATGAAGTTGACCCCAGCCCTTTTTTAGGTGGATTTCTTTTTAACTAAGGAAGAAATCACTCATTTAGTCTGACACTGGCACAAACTTCTTCCAGCAGCAGAGCGATAAGAACTTGCTTTTTTATCTTCACTTTCCCCACCACAATCCCAAGAAGCATTCCAGAAGTTTTCTGTTGTGTTGTGCTTTCTGAGGGAAAAATTTTGGACATGCCAGGAAAAGCAAGTGGCAGAAGAGCTGTTGCAAGGTGCTGGGAAGGTGCTTTGGGCAGGCAGGTAATTGATGGTACATGGCAAAACACTAATACAAATATTAAGTCCCTAAGATTCATGGTTTTAAATTCAGAAGATCTCACTGAGGAAGTCCTTGATGCTCAGCCACTGGCACTGGCTCTGCTCCAGGGAGTATTGCACAGTTGCAGAATGATTTTTAAAGTCATAAAGTCTCAAAGGAAAAAAGGGCAGCTTGGATTCCTCTAGCCACAGAACTGAAATGTTGTCTGCTGGACATCACATTCCCTAAGCTGATGTATTTTTCAGCAGAAGTTCAGATTTTATTAAAGAAACAAGACTTGGGATACCTGATTTTCACCTGCTGGATGGGAGAAGGGAATTTATGACAATGAAACAGTGAAGTTGGACAGAGCTTTACACCCCAAATCTCAAAATGAATCCCAAGGACATGGTTTTAATCTTGGCAGGTACAAGTGGATGTGGGCAGCACAAGCCACACATCCCAGCTTGGTTGTCTTGGTTATTAGTCAGCCTTTGAATACGTCAACAAAGGGGCTTGGGCCTGTGAGTCCTGGGCTTTTTATCCTCTTCTGCATATTTGTAACACAAACAGCCAGAGCAATTTGAAAATGTCTTTTTGACCTGCTGGGAGCCAGGCTGCAGCTTTGGAGAGAAGGGTGAGAGTGATGGCACCTGATCTTTCTCCCCAGCTAAGCCACCAACTCATCCCCCAGCCCCAGCGCATGCTTCCCGTCACTCCCACTGGATCAATGACACCTCATGTCTTGTCCCCTCCAATCTGTACCTTGGTTGTACCCTCTGTAATTTGGCCAGACTTTCCTACCTCGTTTGGGCATTAATGAGGCAGAATTCCGTAGGATGCTTTGCAGCCCCGTGATGAAAGGTGCTATATAACTGCAAAGTGTTACTTCAGAAGATGTAACTAGGTCACCAGTGCATCATAACCTATATTAAACAGACATTTTCTTATATGAGAATTTATAGAGTTCAATGTACGGTATTAATAAGTGAATTATTGAGACCCTCAAAATAGTTTTTGTTTCAATCATATCTGTATTCTGGAAAAGTGATTAAAAACCTTTAACTTTAATAAAAGAGTGCATCCTCCTTTCCTGAACGATGTTGGAATCTAAGTTTAAAAACAGAATGTACTAGTTTGAAGACAAACCAGTGGGAAATCACAAGTCAGAATTATAATTTAATAGGAAAATCAAAATAAATGGAATAGTACAAGAACACTGACAGAGTCAGGATACAACCTGACACCCCGTTAGTCAGAGTGGTGGCAGCAGTCCAGATGAAGTGGTCCTGTTGAAGCGGTGATCCTGTAGAAGGGTCTGGTCTTCACCTGAAGGTCCAGTGGTAGCTCTCGTCCTCTGGGAATCCGGTAGGTAAGGGCCGCTTGTACTGTTCCAAATCCCAGATGATATCCAGGTGGGAATGTCTGGCTCCTCCCCCCTGGGCGGAGCATCTCACAATGGACTGATGTAATTCCGTGAGTGATGCGGTGGGTCCTTGATTGCCCATTAAACACAGATAGCCCCTGGAGGGAGTTACCGGGGATGAGTCACGGTAGGAGATAACGAACGCTGCCCCAGCTGCTTTAACAGCTTGTGAAGATGATAATAGAATACATATTATTGGTTACATCTTATATTGTAACCTAGGACACAGAATCTCAGAGATTTCAAACGAGGAGGGCTCAGTTGTTTTTAAGCCACCGTTAAAATTGCAGCCGATCACCTGCACAGCAACACCGGTGGTTTCCCACGTGGTGTTCCCACTCACACTCGGTTTTGTTCCTCTGGCGTGGGCAGTAACTATACACCTTCCCCCAACCGAGTGCAGAACTGGTGGCACCATCAGCGAGTGGGTCAGTCTTGGGGACTGAACATCCCCTGTGCTCTGTCTCCCTCTAATGCCACCACCACCCAAGAGCTTCAGTGACACAGAAACACCATCTCTGCTGCAGGCAAAGCACCTTTATTGGCTTCAGGGCACTTGTTGCTCAGGAGAATCCAAAGCTTTTAAAAGGGGAGGCAAGGCTCTGAGGGGTCGGTGGGGGTTTCCCAGCACCTGCCATCGTGCATGGCAAGGCCTTGGGATCAGGCACATGCTTGACTTCTCTTGGGTTCCCTGTCTGGAGTTGTCTCCTCCTTATGTTTGTTACTCGAGTTACTTTTCTTGGATTTGCCATTTGGATTTTTATCCTTCTTTGGGTTTGTCACCTGGAGGTTTCTTCTGCCTGGACAGCAAGGCACCGCTTGCTCCACCAACTGAGCTCAGGGCAGTTGTCAGCCCAATCTTGGCACCAAGAGAGAAACCTGCAGCTCCTGCAAAGACAGATCAAGGTGTGAAGTCCCAGGAGCATCGAGGCTGCCTGCTGAGGGACCGAGCACTGCGCACAGACAGCCAAGGACTCCTCCTGGGCGGGGAGAACCTGGAGAGTTTGGAGCAATTCAGACCAGTGAGGAGTTAAAGGGCTGGTTTGGCTCTAGAGCAAGCCCAGGGTACAACCCTGTGTTCCCTCCCATGGAGATGAAGCCAGGGCAGCCCAGCTCCCCCGCCCTCCCCACTCACCGATTGACTGCAGCACGGCCACGGTGCTGCCGGCGGCCACTCCCCCGCCGTTGGCAACGGCAGCTGCTGACATCATCTTGGCAGCGATGGAGCCAGCAGCGATGCCAGCTCCTGTGAACCCCAGCGCGCTGATGCATAGTGGGATGCCAACCAGTGCCACTCCTGCAGGGAGGACAGAGCAGCGTTAGGGTGCTCTCTGTGACCCACTTCTCCCCCTGCCACCAGCACCAGAACCGACATCCCCAAAAGGACCCAGGGACCAGGGCAGGGAGCGAGGGCTGGGGCATGCAGGGATGGGGACACCCCATGTCAGGCAGGAGAGGAACAGGGCTGCAGCAGTGCATGCAGGCAGAATTCTGGGCACTGGCCAGTGCTGCCCCTTCCCTCTCACCCCACCTGCACCCAGATTCTCCCCAGCCCTGGTACTTGCAGCCCCAAGCCCAGCCCAGTCCCCAGGACCACAGAGGCTGGGACCGGGCAGTGAACCTGATCACTGCTCATCCAGTGCCAGACCCTCACCTGCTCCCACTGTGGCTCCAATGGCAGTTCCAATGACTTTCCGTTTGTTCCCTGAGAAGGAAAATGGCAGAAGGGCAGGAAGGACAGGAGCATGGACAGTAAAACTCCCCTGAGCAGTGCTGAGCACCCTGTGCCAGGCAGAGCAGGATCCCAGTGCCTGCAGCAGCTCCTCCAGCCTTCCCTTGCCTTCATCTGCCCCCTGGCCCCTGAAAACCCCTGGGAAGAGGCCACTGGTGGGATGGGTCCTGCTGCCTCCCCAGACTGGGAGGAAAAGGGAGAAGCAGTGCCCACCCACCCTGCCCTGCTCTG
>VZRV01004100.1:6578-19565 GCA_013398115.1 Falcunculus frontatus | reverse complement strand
TTCCTGACCCCCTGGATCCTTCCCGACCCATGAATCCTTCCTGACCCCCTGGATCCTTCCTGATCCCCTGGATCCTTCCTGACCCCCCCTGGATCCTTCCTGATCCCCCCTGGATCCCTCCAGACCCCCTGGATCCTTCCTGATCCCCTCGATCCCTTCCTGAGCCCATGGATCATTCCTGAGCCCATGGATCCTTCCCGACCCCTAGATCCTTCCTGACCCCCTGGATCCTTCCTGATCCCATGGATCTTTCCTGATCCCCTCGATTCCTTCCTGACCCCCTGGATCCTTCCTGATCCCCTCGATTCCTTCCTGACCCCCTGGATCCTTCCTGACCCCCCCGGATCCTTCCCGACCCCTGGATCCTTCCTGATTCCCTCGGTCTTTCCTGATTCCCTGGATCTTTCCTGACCCCCATGGATCCTTCCTGATCCCCTCGATTCCTTCCCGACCCCTGGATCCTTCCCGACCCCATGGATCTTTCCTGACCCCATGGATCCTTCCTGATCCCATGGATCCTTCCTGACCCCTGGATTTTTCCTGATCCCCTCGATCCCTTCCCGACCTCCTTGATTCCTTCCCGACCCCTGGATCCTTCCCGACCCCTGGATCTCTTCCCGACCCCTCGATCCCTTCTCGACCCCTGGATCTCTTCCCGACTCCCTGGATCCTTGCTGATCCCCTCGATTCCTTCCTGATCCCCCTGGATCCTTCCCGACCCCTTGATCCCTTCCCGACCCCCTGGATCACTCCCGTCCCTCTCGATCCCTTCCCCATCCCCTAAATCCCTTCCGACCCCTGGATCCTTCCTGACCCCTGGATCCCCCTCGTCCCCCTCGATCCCTTCCTGATCCCTCAACCCCTCCCGACCCCCTGAATCCCCCCATTCCCCTGAATCCCCCCATTCCCCTGAATCCCCCCGTTCCCCTCGATCCCTCCCGATCCCTTTTCCCTCCCCTACAACCAGCGGGGTCCCCGTCGGGGCCGCGCCGCGACCCCGCTTTTTGTCCCTTCCCCGGCGACCCCCGGCGCTCCATGGGGACACAAAAGCGACCCCAAATCCCTCGTGTGTCCCCTCCCCAGCCCCGGGGGGGCTCGGCCAGAGCGGGACTTTGGCCATTTTGCTCCGGAGGTCGCCATGCTGCGAGCAGCCTCCGGGAGCGGCTCTGGGAAGGGGGGATTTGGGACAATATCGGGAATTCCGAGGGGTTTTTGATGGGATTTTTTGCCCCTCTCTCCATCTCCCTCCCTCCCATCCCCTCCTCCGGGCTCCTCCCGCCACGCTCTTGCTTTTTTCTTCTTCTTCTTCTTCTTCTTCTTCCTCACTCCCCCCCCCCAAAAAAAAAAAATAAATGAAATTAAGAATCGTGGAATAACCCAGCAGCGAGGGAAGCCCGCTCCATTTTCCAAGAGAAATCCATTCCTGCCGCGGAGTGCGGGTTTTGGAGGCTTTTGGTGGGAAAGGGGGAAGGAATTTGCCCCGAGGACTTTTCCTGGAGGGCTGAAAGAAAAGGGGGGAATTGACCAAATCCACCCAAAAAGTCCCAAATCTCATCCCTCGTCCCCTTCCAGGCTGGAGCGAGGAATTGAATATTCCCGAGGAACATTGTCCAGAGGCACCACTCCCACTTGGAGCCGGGCTCGCGTTTCATAAAAATCCACTTGTGAGGGAGCCGGGGGATGGATTTGGTGGAATTCGGGGGAATTTGGGGAGGTTTCCTGGGATAATTCCCCTTGATCCCAAGTTTTCTCTGCCCGCTCTTCCCGGATTTTCAAACCCAGGCGCATTTTTGTTTGTTTTTTTTTTTTAGGAAAAGTGGAGCTCCACGGGAAGCAGCTCGAGATCGAGCACTCGGTGCCCAAAAAGCAAAGGTAACGGTGGCGTTTTAATTGATTTTTAATTGTTATCATCGGAATGATGAAGTTCTGTTGGAGGGGGGAGGAAAAACGAGAGAAAAAAGGAAAAATTTACACCTAAAAATGCGTAAAATGAAGAGGTGGCGGTGATTTGGGCTCGGGTTTGTCCCCAGAGGGACGAGTTTAATTAATTCATTCAACATTTCACGGATTAATTAAATTTTTTTAAAGAGAAAACTTCCTTGGCGAGGTTTTTATTTGAAAAAAAAAAAAAGAAAAAAAGACAAAAAAAGGTGAAATAAATAATTCTCCACCCGCCGGCCCAAGGTGATGGATGGCTCTGGCTTGGGATTTTCAAACTTGTGGCTCTGGAAGAATTTCCCGGCTCCTCTGGGCTCCTGGGCTGGGAAATGAGGGAAAATCCTTTGTTTTGGAAGACGTACGATTAAAAAAAAAAATTGATATTTTGAAAAAAACGGATTAAAAAAAGTGAATTTTGCTGGGGATGGATGGCGAGAAAAGAATAAAAAAACCCCACGCGGCCGCTGGGGCCGGGCAGGGATTTAAAGCCGGTCTGAATTCCTTGGATTTTGGGGCGAAAAGCGCCGTTTTTGGGCTTTCCGAGGGGTTTCCTTGTGGCGCCGGCCGTGCCCAGCCCATCCCATCTCCATCTTCCTTGGCCCTTTGTTGTTCCCGGCTGGAGCCGGGAGAGCTCTGGAAAAACCTCCCCGCGCTCCGGCCCCGCCGGAATTCCCGAAAATCCTTCCTGGATTTGGGTTTGTTTTTTTTTTTTCCCCCCCCCAGAAATTCCCTCCTTTTTTCCTTTCCCCTCCCTCCCCCAAATCCCGGAATTCCCGATCCCAAAGAGTCCACGTTGGACCCAAATCCATCGCCACGTGACGGGAGGCGCCTTTTCCAAAGGGGAGAGAGGGGAGGGGACGACGCCAACTCTTCCCATCCCAAAAGTTCCCCAAATCCCTCCTTTCCCGACCCTTCCCATCCCTTTTCCTGCCCCCTTTGGCCTCGCCTCAAACTCCGCCAGGAGCCCTGGGGGGAGCTGATCCCAAAGCGCCGATCCCAAAGCCCCGATCCCAAAGCCCCGATCCCAAATCCAGCCGGGAATTCCTCAGAGCGTTTTCCCAGCCCGAATTCCCTGATTTTTCTTTTTTTTTTAATGGGATAATTGTGGTTTTTAAATTATTTTTTCCTCCTCCTCCCGGCGCCTGGCGATCGATGATTTCTGTTCCTGGGACTCGCTTCGGGATCCAGGGATTTGGGGGGATCCTGGGATGGAATTCCATGAGGAGTAATGAAATATCCCTTTGGAAAAGCAGGAAAATCCTCTTTTTATCCCCCCTCTCTTTGGATAATCGATCATTTGGGGGAGGGACGAGAAGATTTCACCCCCCTTTTCCCCCAAAAAAAGAAATTCCCTGAAGATGGGAATCTTCAGGGCTCTGGGATTTAAAGGATTGCTGGGAAAAGAGGGGATGGGGAAAACTTGGAAAATATTTTGGGATTTGTTTTGTTCCCGGGTGTCCCTAAAAACGCCGTGCTTTGGATTGGGCTGGAAAATCCCTTTTTTGGGTTTTTTTTTGGGGTTAAAATGACCCCGACCCCCCCCAACTCCGGGGCTGCTCTTAAAGGGCCAGCGCCGCTTTTTCCCCCCTTTTCCCTCCGGGGGCGTTTTGGGGGAATTTCGGGGGATTTTGGGATCGTCCCGGGAGCTTTTGTGCCGCTTTTGGGATGGGTTCAGCGATTCTGGGTGTGAAAAAGACGATTTTGGGGCAGTTTCCCCGAGCTGCGTGCTGCAAAGGGGATTTTTGGGGGCGATTCGGGGGATTTGGGCTCCCCAAATCCCGGGAAAAAGAAAAGAGACGCCGCCTCCAAAAAAAAAAAAAAAAAAAAAAAAAAAAAAAAGAATTTTTTGGGGTTGTTTTTTTGAAATCTTTCTCTCCTTTCCGGTTTTCCAGACTGGATTTTCCAGTCGGGAGGCGCCGGGAGCAGGAAATGGTTAATGAGGGAGGATCGGGTGGGATCGAAAGCAAAAATCCTCCCCTTTCCCCTCCCCCAAAACCTGAGATTAATTTTTTTTTTCCCCTTTTTTTTTTTTTATCCCTTTAAAAATGTGGGAAAACGAGTCAGGAGCGCTGCTGCCCTTCCCAGTTTATTTATTTAAAAAAAAACCCAGAAAAAAAAAACCCAAAAGTTGTTTTTTTTCTTTAGGCTGAAGTGTAAATAAGTGTTAAAAAAGCTTCATTTGGGTGGGTTTCATTAATTAGTGCCTCAAAATTCCAAGGAATTCTTCCCTTTTGGTTCATTCCCCCTTTTTCAAACCTCTCCCAAACGCTGCATTAAAAAATAATTTTAAAAAACCCCCAAAATGGGTTAAAATGGCACAAAAATAAGGGATTTGGGGTGAGCGGCTCTGAGAGGAATAAATTGATTTATTGTGGATTAATTCCTGGGATTCTCCAAACGATTTTAAGGAGCAGGGAATTGTTTCAGCAGGATCGTTTGGAAGTGTGAAATCGTGAAGAAATATTGATAAAAATGGGATTTTCTAACCGGAAATGAGTTTAAAGGTTAATTTTGGGTCATTCTGAGCATTTTGTGGTTGCTGGGGAGTTTCTTTTCCATGGATTTTGTTGAGGGGAAAACTCGGAATTTTCATCCCGAAAATCTGCAAAATTCCTCTCATTTGAGTCACCAGAAAAGTTTTTTTAAAAAGTGAAGATTCTTTGAGGAAAAAAAAGGTTAAAATTCAGGTTTTTTGGTTGGATTTTAGGGATTGGGGTTGGATTTGAGAAGGGTTTTTCCCAAAAAAAAAAAAGGGAATTCCAAGGGGATTTTCACCCCCAGCCCCTCGTGGGGTTGTGCTCTGGGTGTTAATTTGAATTATAATTACAGAAATTAATGTTATTAATTCTTGTGGTGCTGTGAAAGCTCAGTGCAGAGAAATGCTGGAAAACTCCTAAAATCAGCTTTTTT
Source organism: Falcunculus frontatus (assembly GCA_013398115.1). Lineage (NCBI taxonomy): Eukaryota > Metazoa > Chordata > Aves > Passeriformes > Falcunculus > Falcunculus frontatus. The sequence continues at coordinate 14,717 of VZRV01004100.1, read as the reverse complement.
CCCTCAAATTTTCCTTCAAATCTGGGGTTTCCCACCAGAAAAATCCTGATTTTACCCAGGGAAAATCTTGGAATTAATTGTTCCTAACGAAAAATAGGAAAATTCAGGGTAAGGGCGAGTGGGGTTTCTTTTTTTGTCACTTTTTACCCCAAAATTTGCTTTTTCCCCCTGGTGGGGGTCGAATTTGCAGGAAAATGACCCCAAAAATGAACCAAAAGAACCCAAAAATGAACCAACAAAAAGTTGGATAATTCTTTTCCACCTAAAACAAAAACACCGATGGATTTTTGGGCTAAAATTCTGCTTTTAATCCACTCCTAAAATCTTTATTTTTCCCTTAAAACAGGGCTGGGTTTGGAGTTTTAATCGGATTTAAGGAAATCAGCAACAGCGGGGCTGGAAAATGGGAATTTTGAGGATTGAAAAGAGGAATAAAGTTCAAAATTTGGATTATTTCATTTCTTTGAGCCCCCATTTTCCAGCTGCTCCCAGTTTTCCACCTCTGAGAACCAAAATAATTCGGGAATTCTGAGGTTTTGAAGATTTTTAGCCCCTCAAAAAATGAAAAAATTCAATGAATTATTGATGATTTCTCCATAAATTTAATTCCTGAGGGTGAAAACGGAGAGAATTCCATCGAATTTGGGATATCAGGGAGAGAGAAATAAATTCAGGAATGGCCAAAAGTCAGGGAAATTCCTTCATTTCCCTTTTGCAGTGTGGGAAAGGTGGGAAAAATGTCCCAAAAAATGGAGATTTCACTGAAAACTTGGAATTTTTGAAGCCCCAGAGGAGGGATTTGGGGTGAGAAAAGGAGAAATAATCGATGGAATTCAATTGATGGAATTTCAGTGGGAATTGCAGGGATTGAGCCGGGTTTTCCAACGGAATTTGTGTCGAAATTTGGGTTAAAACTCAGGCAAACAAACCCAGGATGAGGGAACGGGGTGAAAGTTCCTCCCTCTGGAAATCGGGAACTTTCGGGATTCACATAAAAAATTCCCAAAAAAAGGAGATTTCTGCCCCTTCCAGCCCAAATTCCCGGCGGTGTCGAAGTTTTCCAGGGATTTTGGGAGGGATTTTGGGGAGAATCCGGGTGGGATGAGGGATCCCAGCTCCTTTTCCTGATTTTTTTGGGGGTTTTTCCGCCTTTTTTCTGGGTTTGCTGGATTTGGGAGCAGGAGGTGCCTCTGATCCAGGTGGGATTTGGGATTTTTCCACCTTTTTTAGCAATTCTGCTGATTTTTATGGAGAAAAATGGGAAAATTGGGTGGAAATTCCCCAAATCAAAATCCCAGCGGAGCCGGAGCTGCCCCTTCCCAAAAAAACTGGGGAGAAAACGAAAAAAATGAGGAGCTGAAAACTGAAAATTCCAGGTTTTTTGGGGGGAAAAGAAAGCCCTGGAAAGAAGTTTAAGGAATTTTTCCAAGGGTTCTGTTTGGGGTTTTTTTGCTCCACAAAATTTAGGAAAATTTTCGGGGGGGAAATTCCCATTTTTACCAAAACTGGAGGAATTTTAAGCATAAACTGGGATGAGAATTCCTAAATCCCCCTTTCCTGGTGGATCTGGGGGGGGAAGAATTCCCAGTTGCCCAACTGGGGGATACTGGGATGAGGAAATTCCAAGTTTTCCCCATCCCTGGAGTCCTTGGGAATTCTCATCCCGCCCCATTGGAAACGTGGGATGGATCCGGAGTGGGAACAAAAAACTCTTCCCAGAAAAGCCAAAAAAATTTGGGAAAACGGGAGAAAATTCCCTCAGGGATGGGGCTGAGCTCCTGCCTCATCCAGGAGCAGTTTGGGAATCTTCTCCCATTTTTTTGGGATGAAAACCTGAATTTAAGGAAAGGAGAATCCCGATCCCAATCCCGGGAGCATTCCCAGGATCCCGGCTGCGTTCCCATGGAATTCTGCCTGGAATTCCTTGCTGGGGGCTGCTTCCAGGTTATCCCAGGGTTTTTGAGGCTGGGAGGTTTTTCCTGGTTCCTGCGGGAATCCCGGGATAAAGAGGGAAGTTTGGGAAGTTGGACTCTGGGGGGGTTTCCTGGGATAGAGAATTCTGGGGGTTGTTTTGGGCTCCTTTCCCTGGAATCTTGGCGAGTTTCCATGGAATGACCTCGGCAGCGGGAGCTGATCCCGCTCCGGTTCCGGTTCAGCCTCCGGAAAATTGTCCCGGCTTGGAATCGATGGATTTAAGACAAAAATCGGGATTTAAATGGAAAACTTCTGGATTTTTTCCTCTGGAAAGGGGCTTGGGAAGGTTCCGGTCCTGCAGCCATTCCTGGCTCATTCCTGTTGGGAACAGGGAATTCCCAGTGTCCCATTCCCGTCAGGAACAGGGAATTCCCAGTGTCCCATTCCCGTCAGGAACAGTGAATTCCAGGTGTCCCATTTTCATTGGGAACAGGGAATTCCCGGTGTCCCATTCCCATCGGGAACAGCCCATTCCTGGTGTCCCATTCCCAGCGGGAATTCCCTGCCTCGTGTCCCATTCCCCCCGGGAACAGGGAATTCCCTGTGTCCCTCTCCCACCGGGACCAGGGAATTCCCAGTGTCCCATTCCTGTCAGGAACAGGGAATTCCTCATGTCCCATTCCTGTCAGGAACTTCACATTCCTGGTGTCCCATTCCCAGCGGGAATTCCCTGCCTCGTGTCCCATTCCCCCCGGGAACAGGGAATTCCCTGTGTCCCTCTCCCACCGGGAACAGGGAATTCCCAGTGTCCCATTCCTGTCAGGAAGTTCACATTCCCAGTGGGAATTCCCTGCCTCGTGTCCCATTCCCACCAGGAACAGGGAATTCCTCATGTCCCATTCCCACTGGGAATTCCCTGCCTCATGTCACATTCCCACCGGGAACAGCCCATTCCTGGTGTCCCATTCCCACCAGGAACAGGGAATTCCTCATGTCCCATTCCCACTGGGAAGTTCACATTCCTGGTGTCCCATTCCCGTCGGGAACAGGGAATTCCCAGTGTCCCACTCCCATCAGGAAGAGGGAATTCCTCATGTCCCATTCCCAGTGGGAATTCCCTGCCTCATGTCACATTCCCACCAGGAACAGCCCATTCCTGGTGTCCCATTCCCACCAGGAACAGGGAATTCCCTGTGTCCCATTCCCATCAGGAACAGGGAATTCCCAGTGTCCCATTCCCACCAGGAACAGGGAATTCCCAGTGTCCCATTCCCACTGGGAACAGGGAATTCCCTGTGCCCCATTCCCACCAGGAACAGGGAATTCCCAGTGTCCCATTCCCACTGGGAACAGGGAATTCCCTGTGCCCCATTCCCACCAGGAACAGGGAATTCCTGGTGCCCCCTTCCCATCAGGAACAGGGAATTCCCTGTGTCCCATTCCCACTGGGAACAGGGAATTCCCAGTATCCCATTCCCATCAGGAACAGGGAATTCCCTGTGCCCCATTCCCATCAGGAACAGCCCATTCCCGGTGTCCCATTCCCATCGGGAATTCCCAGCCTCGTGTCCCTTCCCTGGCTTTGCTCTGGGATCATCCCAAGTGATTCCAGCCATGTTTTGGATCCCGGAGCCTTTTCCAAGGGGTGATTTTGGGATTCCCAGCATTGGGAAGTGCTTTGGGAATCCTCCATCCTCCATCCCGGGCTGATCCCGCTCCGTTCCCTGCAGGAGCCGTGAATCCCTAAAACCCCAGGGGCAGGGGGAGTTCGTTGGGAATGTGGCTGGAAGTGAGGGGGCAGGAGCTGGGAATGCCATTGGGAATGGGATGGGAACAACCCCGGAGTGAGAATGTCCTGGTTCCAGGGCTGGGGAGCAGAATTCCCACCTGGAAAAGTGAAAATTGGGAGGAACGGAACCAAATAAAAGAATTGCGACTGCAGGAAGCCTCGGATCCGTCGGAATGGTTCGGGAATGGTTCGGGTGTTTTATTGGGATGGACATTCCAGAGATGGAATTCCAAACTTTCCCTGGGTGCTGGAATGCTCCGGAGAAAACCCGGCTGGGAAAACACCCCCGGATCCACAGGGAGAGCTCCGGGTGTGGATTTTAGGGATGAGGGATCAGGATGGGATTGGGATTCTTGGGAATGCCCTGGATCCACAGGGAGAGCTCGCTCCAGGTGTGGATTTTCGGGATGAGGCACCGGGATGGGGTCAGGATGCTCGGGAATGCTCCTGATCCATAGGGAAAGCTCGCTCCAGGTGTGGATTTTCAGGATGAGGCACCAGGATGGGTTCAGGATGCTCTGGAATGCCCCAGATCCACGGGGAGAGCTCGCTCCAGGTGTGGATTTTCGGGATGAGGGATCAGGATGGGTTCGGGATGCTCTGGAATGCTCCTGATCCATAGGGAAAGCTCGCTCCAGGTGTGGATTTTTGGGATGAGGCACTGGGATGGGGTCAGGATGTTCGGGAACACCCCATATCCATAGGGAGAGCTCGCTCCAGGTGTGGATTTTCAGGATGAGGCACCGGGATGGGGTCAGGATGTTCGGGAACACCCCATATCCATAGGGAGAGCTCGCTCCAGGTGTGGATTTTAGGGATGAGGGATCAGGATGGGATTGGGATGCTCGGGAATGCTCCTGATCTATAGGGAAAGCTCGCTCCAGGTGTGGATTTTCAGGATGAGGGGTCAGGAGGGGTTTGGGATGTTCAGGAATGCCCTGGATCCATGGGGAGAGCTCGCTCCAGGTGTGGATTTTCGGGATGAGGGATCAGGATGGGTTCAGGATGGGCTCCAGGCAGAGCAGCACCAGGAGCTGGCCGGGATCCACGGAACCCAGCGGGATCCATCCCGTGCTCTCCTCTCCAGGGATTTTCCATGGGGAAACAGCGCCAGAGATTCCCGGGAAATGGATTTGAGAGAAAAAAAGGGGGAAATTTGGGCTCCCCCGCCGCGGTTCCGGGGTTTTTCCAAGGTTCAGGGAGATCCCGAGGGAGCGGCTTCTGGGATCGGAGCTTGGAGGAGACGGGGATTGGGAGTGAGAGCCAGGAAAAGGGAATAGAATTCCCGAAAAAAGGGAATAGAATTTCAGAAAAGGGACTAGAATTCCCAAAAAAAGGGGATAGAATTCCCAAAAAAAGGCTTCCAGGGTCGGGTTCTCCCCCTCAGTCGGAGCTGGGATTTTCCAGCTGGGATCAGAGCTGAATCCAAGCTCCGTGTTCCCATCAGTGCCCGGCTCTGAGAGCTCCTGGAAAACCCAGACCGTCGGGATTCCCTCGGATTCCCGGAGATTTGGGATCCGAGGGGGCGGATCCAAAGGAATTCCCGACTTTTCCCTCCTCACCGCCTTGGGAAATGTGTTCGGTGCTGAAAGATTTTCCAAACATTGGGAATTCCGGGATTTTGTGTGGACGAGGGGCAGAGCAGAGCAGGGAGAGGCTCCGATCTCCATCCCAGCTCCACGTTTTTCTTGGAATTTCACCAGCAAAACTCCGGCTTTGCCTCGATTCCCGCAGAATTCCGGAGCTTTGGGATCAGCCCTGGCTGTGCAGGGAATTCCCTGCCATTCCATAATCCTCATTAATTGATACTCATTAATCAATCCTAATTAATCAATCCTAATTAAGCAATCCCAATAATTCCTGGCTTGGGGGATCCCAAACTCCTGGAGCCTTCCCCTGCCAGGGGTTGGGAAAAGGAGATGGAATTTGGGGTTTTCCCTTTTATCCGGGGCTGTCAATCCTTATCCTAAATATTCCCTGGGATTTATGGATCACATCCAGCCCGGATCTCCCCAGGGGTGATTCCCGCTCCCTCCTGTGGGCAGGATGCCAGGAATCATAAATATTCCATATAAACGGCTGATGGGTGAGTGACAGCTGTCAATCACCCGGATAATGAGGCTCAATTAGCCGGGAATTCCAGCGTTTTGGGAGCCGCCCAGGAATGGGAGCAACTCCCGGGATTTAGGATCCCTGGGCGAGGCAATTCCCAGAGGGAAGGCACCAAGTGGGATCCAGGTGAGCCCAGAACTGGTGGAATCCCCCAAAACACGGAATATTCCCAGTGGGGAGGCTCCAATCCTGGTTTTTATCCAGGAATTGGGGATGGAGGGGGAAATCCCGGAGCTTTGGGATCATCTGGGAAGTGCTTTGGGATGAGGAACTGCTCTGGAGGAAACTTTGCCTTTAAACCTCCCAGTTTTTGGGATTTTCATGGATGAGTTTTGGGAATTTTGGGGGATGGCTGGAATGGTCCTCGGGGCTGGGGGAGGAGAAGGGTGGGATTGGGGATTCCTGTGGGATTCCTGTGGGATTCCTGTGGAATTCCTGTGGGATTCCTGTGATTTCCCAGGTTTCGCTGGCTCAGAGGGCAAATCACGGCTGGGATTTGTGGCCAGAGGTTTTTTGGGAAGAGGGGACAGGATATCCCACGGGAGCTGGGGCTGAGCTGGAGCGGGGCTGGGATCTGTCCCTCAGAGGGAAAATTCCCGGTGGAAAAGGGCAGGGAACGCTCCGGGATGTGCCGGAGTCGCTTTTCCGCCGGCACTGATCCCGCTGGATCCCGGCCAGGATCCAGCTCCGGCTGCTGCCGGGACACTCCAGGGAATTCCTGGTGGATTCCCAATGAAGGAGATCCCTGGGGACGCATCCAAGGGGATCCCGAGTTCTGGAGCTTCCCCAGGGAGGTTCCAAAATTGAAATCCTGGAACGAAACGACCCCGAATCCGATTTGGGATTTAATGGGATTCTGCCTCCCTGGGATCCAGGGGTTTTTGGGATGCTGATCCCTGTCCGTTGGAGCCGCTCCGGGGATGGGAGGGATTTGGGGATATCCCTGAATCCCCATTTTTGGGCACGTTTCCGTGGGGATTTGGGGTTCCGGAGGCTCCGGATGATCCCAGGGCTGCTCCCAGCTGTCCCTGGCAGCTGCTCGGATCAGGATCCGGGGAAATCCGGGCTCGGGATTAAACCAGGAGCTGCTATTTTGGGGAAAAGGAGTCGGGAAGAGCCAAAATGGGGAGCGGAGGAGCAGCCGGGGTCGGGAACTGCTCCGGAGAAAACTTGGATGTGGGAATGACGATCCCGGCATCCCGAGGGGCGTCTCCCTCTCTGCTCCATTCCCAATCCTTCTGTTTATCCTGGGAAAAGCCACGTCCATCCCAGGGATCCGAGCGGTGCCAGAGGGATTCTGGAATTTCTCTCCCAGCGCGATTCCGGCCCCGTCAGGAACCGAGAGCCACCGGGAATCCCTGGGAGCACACGGAATTCCGAGGCTCGCTGGGATCCGTGGATCTGCACCAGCTCCACCCCAAAAATCCCCTTTTTTAACCCTTCCAGGAGCCGGAAAATCCAGATCCGGAACATCCCACCACAGCTGCGATGGGAGGTAAGGGGAGCGGATCCAACTCCGGGCCTAATTCCCTAATTCCCTCTCTCCAGGATTCCACCCTCGGGATCGGGGTCACTTTTCCCTCGTCTTTGTCGTTAATTGGCTCTTAATTACCCCCGTTCCTCTCCCGTTACAGGGGGAAAATCCCGGGATAGGGGTGAGGAAAGCGACACCGCCCGGAATCCCCATGAATTCCGGAATCCCCATTAATTCCGGGGGTGATTTGTGATTTCCCCTTTGTGTAGGGAATAAAACGGATCCTCGCTTCCCGCTGGGAATTTCCCCTGGCTCTGTTTTCGTCCCCCGCTGGCTCCGAGCTTGGTCCGGCAGCGTCCTGGAGCTTCCCGGCCTTAATTACTTGGGAATTCTTAATGATCCTAATGATGGCAGCGCTGCCTTTGGGGAGGGATGGGATTGCCCTGGATGTATCCCGGGGTAAAATCGGGATTTTTTTCCTGCTTTTCCCAGGTTTTGGATGGGTTGCTGGCGCAGTACGGCACCGTGGAAAACTGCGAGCAAGGTAGGATGGGAATAAAATTGGGATTTTGGGAATTTCTGCCCCTGAGGAGGGAATAAAATTGGGTTTTAGGGAATTTCTGCCCCTGAGGAGGGGATAAAATCCAGATTTCGGGAATTTCTGCCCCGTTTCAGGGGGAGGAGGGAATAAAATCGGGATTTAGGGAATTCCTGCCCCTGAGGAGGGGATAAAATCCAGATTTCGGGAATTCCTGCCCCTGAGGAGGGAATAAAATCTGGATTTCGGGAATTTCTGCCCCTGAGGAGGGAATAAAATTGGGGTTTAGGGAATTTCTGCCCCTGAGGAGGG
>VZRV01004095.1:0-23847 GCA_013398115.1 Falcunculus frontatus | reverse complement strand
AGCCGCTGCTGAAGGAGCGGCACGGAGCGCCCGTGGCTGTTGAGACTCCAGGCTCTTTGCCGGCTGGAGGCTCAGCAGTGCGGCCCGTCAGAGAGAGCGTGAAAGGGAGTGACTTCGGGCATAAGCGCACAAATGTGAAAGCGTCATTATGCCGGATTTATTGAAACGGACGTTGGAAAATTCATTCGAGGAAAGTAGCGTGTGTCTTAGAATCATAGAATCCCTTGACTGGTTTGGGTTGGAAAGGACATTGAAGATCATCTAGTTCCAACTGCTCTGCCATGGGCAGGGACACCTTCCACTAGCCCCATCCAACCTGGCCGTGAACACCTCCAGGGATGGAGCATCCACAGCTTACCTGGGAATCTGTTCCAATACCTCACTACCCTCACAGTAAAAAAATTTTTCTAATATCAAATCTAAACCTACCCTCTTACAGTTTGAACCCATTCCCCATTGTCCTGTCACTACATGCTCTTGCAGATAGTCTTGTCCCATCTTCCGTGTAAGTTTCCTTCAGGTATTGGAATACCATGTTGTATTAAAATTGATTGTAGTGACAGCATTCTAAGTGAGTACTTCTCACCAAGAAATCTGTCTATGGGCTTGGAAAACTGATCCATTGTTGCTGAACTGGAGCTTTCTGACAAAAACTGTATGTCACATATAGATGGTGCACGTGTGCATCCTGTGCAGATAGAATATGTACCAAAATACCAAGAAGTGTCCAGAGCAGCCTGCCCTGGGTGCCTGTGCTGGAGCAGGGCTGTTGGAAAAGATGCCCCTCAAAGGTCACTTCCAACCTCAGCCGGGCTGGGATTCTGGGAAGTGTGTGTGTGTAACACCAGTGTGCTGTATTTTTTTCCTGGGAAGTCCTAGAAAGATAGATCTCCGTCTTAAACCTAAGCAAGAAAAGCATACATGTCATAACCTCAGCATTCCTCAGCCCAGTATGTATTCACACAAGCATTTGCAAAAATAAAAAGAAAGCATCAACTGACATAATAAATACCCAGTTGTAGTTTTCAGATTATGTTCAGTGGTGGTCATGGAGTCTCTTTAAAGAATACAGTACAAAAATCAAGGTAGAACTCACAGACATTGTTAATCTGGCCACGAGTTTCCAGATGTAAGGTAGGAAAATACAAAAGTTGCCCTGCAAGACGTGCAGGTTGCTGATAAGGAGTGACACATCAGCACCTCACCATCACATGAGAATCCAGTGTGCCAGTCCTGAACAGAGGAACTGTAGGCAATGCACAGACAGAGCAGTGCAAGAGGCTATAAATTGTTGGCAAGAAAAGGTTCAGTTTAATTTTTCTGCAGTCTATATACACAATATATTTGGGAATATCCTAGGGGGATCTTTTCCCTAGGGATGTCCAATTGAGTTTATACCAGCTGTAGAAAGTGAGCACCAGATTGTGACACCTCAGTGCTTTCAATTCCTTGTGAAACAATTTGATCTGCAGAACTGCATCAGCACTTCACCCATGACCCACCTAGCAAAAGAGCTGAACTGCAGGTCAGCATTTATTAAAAATGTCTACTGTGTGTGCAGTGTGGAGCCATAGATCAGCTTCAGCCTCTTAAGGCTGATTAATGGGAGTTACAAACATCTGGATGCCTGCCTGGAGCTGGAATTATTCAGACCAGTTACTTCAGCTAAAATGGCTTTTAGTAAAGGGGAGCTGCAGTTCAAGAAAATGGAAATGTTATTTAACATTAGTGATACAATGAGCTGAACATGCAATATCAATTAGTTTGGAAATGTGCTTGACAGGTACACTAATATCAGACAGTATTATTCCCTCTAATGTTATCTTAAACTCTATTTGTATGGAAAGTGTGTGCAATACACTTTAAATCAGCTGTCAAGACTCTGAGAACAGCAGAAGCATCCCTTGCAGTAGTGTAAAGATACCACAGATATTTTAACATTGAAAGCTTCAGTTTAGTAATAAACCTTTTCAAGGATAGATGAGGTTTTTTTCTTCTGGACTTGCTGGATTGTCCTTTCTTTGTGTCAGCAATTTGTGGAAATGTTTGTTTCTTATCTCAAAATCCATATTTTAGCCAGAGGAACATTTGAATGTGGGATGTTGCCAAGATGCTTGATCTGATTAGCTGACTGCCTTTCTTTCTACATGAAGTGAATACCCTCTAAAGCAAAAATTTAGAAATTTGAGCAAGAGCTTCAATTAGGCAAGCCATTTTCACCTGTATCTTTTAATTTGCATTCAAAGCAAGTTACAGCAGAAACTAGAAGCGTCTTGCTAATGACAATTCATTTTAAAAAATCACGTTAGCAGTGAAAATGTGGCGTTACAGCTACTGAAAGATCTTCGTGGATTGGTCTTTGATCCTGTGAAAGCAAAGGGGGATATTATCTTCCCCAGGGTGTCTGGACCCTCAGAGGTTGTTGGCTGTGTGACCTTGGTAGGGGTTGGAGCTGATGTCCTGCTCAGTGTCCTGCTGACCATGGCTGGGGTCAGCCCTGCCGTGGCCACTGGCTCTGTGCTGGCTCTTGGTTACCCTGGGTCTGACCCCAGACAAGCAGAGCTCCTCTGGAGGCACAAAGAGGGAAGGGTTTCCACTGCTCACCTACTCCTCAAGGTGTGAGCCGTCAGTGTCAGGACACCAAACTTGCCACGTTAGAAAGAGTCCCTGCTGTAGCCTTGGGATTCTCAGTTCCCCAGTTCCCCCTCCTGATCTCTGAATCTGCTGCTTATTGATGTCCATGGGTATTTGCTGATGGGCAGGGGCTGCATGGCAATTAATGTGAATTTATTGGTTTGCTGTCTGATCATGACCCTCTCTGTTCAGGGGGCCTCATGGAACTGCTGACTCCACTTCCTTTCCCCTTGTTCTCTTCTGTCTTTGCTTAATCCTGCACCTGTGGTCTCCTTCCCCACAGCAGCTCCCAGTTTCAAGGAGCTCTACTTGTCCAAACCCATTTCTTGCTCACTGAAGTCACATATCTGAGGATTGGACTGACCTGGGACAAAGGAGTCACTCCTCAGAGTCATTGTCCCAAGGGTGGCTGCACACATTGTTACATCTGTTCCTCATTTCAGCTTTGGGAGCTCATTGCTGCAACTATAGCAGCTGGAAACACACTTTTAGAAATGAAAGTTTGAATTTCATACAGCTCAGCCAAGATGAGTGGAGTGTCTTCCTGACCTAAGGCTTACTTAGAGCTGAGTCTGAAAAAGATGAAATCCCTTTCAGCATTTTTTCCTCAGGGACGTGTTGAGACCTAGATAATGCTGGTTTTGCATTCTTACATAAAATCTTTGGACAGGAATTAGTTAAGGCCAGAAAATACATATTTCAATGTTTTCTCATGCAGCAGTAGTTAATGGTAATTCTAGTGAATCATTAAGTCTAGGAGCTCTTACTGCCTCTTCTGTCTTTCTGAATTTCTGAGGATGAGGCTTTTCTTTTTAGTCATGCTTCATGATGAATCTTCTAAATAACCAACGGTATTTAAGTCTGTGTTACTTCCAGTTAGTATTGGATATCTAGCTGCCATTTTATCCTTGTAAACCATTCATATCTAAATCAGTAAGTGCACAGCGATCTCGATTTATTTTAAATATTATATGGGTCAGCAGACTACAGTCAGCAATCTTCTAAAATAGAGATCAGTATCAGCTCGGTCTAGTTAAGGTGGCCATATAATTTAATGGCAAAGTAAGTGGAGAAGAGAATGCCTTCTGGCTAATTAATCACTCACTCTGTTAGTGGTCAGCTATTCGTCCCCTACTTTGCCACTAAAGAGACTCAAGCTTGTTTAGTAAAGGATAAAAGGAAACTGAGCCTTTCCTAACTTTGATGTTTATGATGATGCAAGCCAGGGACATTACCATTTATAATGGTTGTGCTGATGTCGGGCAGAGAACAAGAAAAAACCCTCTCCTTGTGGGCTATTTGTGTGGGCAGATTGGCACTAATTAGGACAGTGTGGAGGAAAAGAAGGCTGCCCTCTGGTAATGAGTCGTGTATCAAGCTAAACCATCCACCTCTGCTCGTGTTGCAACCTCTGACAAAAAAGAGATGTAATGTAGGACAAAGATCAGAGACAAATCCTGCCTTTTAAGAATAATAGCCCTGGGTTCTTCAATTAATTGCAGCAAGGAGAGAGGGTCTTGTGTGAATTTCAAAAGGAAAGGAGGATCATCTCAACTGGTGCATATTACTTAAGCTGTGCACATCTTCCTCATCAGAATAAGCCCATTGTGTAGCAGTAGCAGCTGGGAGCCATTATGAATATTTAACACTCTTAGCAGAGGTTACTCTGGGTTTCTGTTTTAAGGTTACAAGGCAGTGTTGCAATCTCATATGCTGTGAATTTGCATTCTTAGAGCTTTTTTGGCTTTGTGTGAAGTTCTAGTGAAGTTTTATTAATTCCCCTTCCTTACCATTTGCAGAGGCTGAGTATCTTTCTAAGCTGGACTGTGGTGCATGATTATTCACTCTTCATTGCCTCCAGCTTTGCTGGTCCATTACCTGCTGCTTGGTAACGTGAGCATTGCAAGTCCCACTCTGGTAGGAGCAATCTTGCACAGGGAAGGATGAAACCAGTTTGGGTCCCATGGCGAGGGCTGGCTTCTGCCATCACAGATGTGTTCTGTTTCCTCCAGCTGTGTGGTTTGTGGTGTGACCTCCTGCAGAGTGATGATACCACTCAGCTTCTCCTTCCTAACTACATCTTTTGACTGGTATTTGTTTTTCACCTGTGCATGTTGAAAGGTCAGGCAGTTCTTGGAAATTTCGTAGTTGTTTTCACTGAAAATAGGTGGGCTGAATAAGTAGGATGGAATCACCATGTTCTGCACATTTCCATCTAAGAGGACACCACCCATGCCCGTGGGACATGGGGCCAGCAGGCAGCACCCAGTACAGTGTTGATGCCTTAGGTTTTAACTTTTCTATTTTCAAATTCTGTACTGCTTAGAGTGTAACTCTGAAGTTCCTTGTAGCCTGTAATTCCTGTTCTCTCATACTGGGTAGACATAACAAAGCCTCTCCAGGCTTTNTGAGGGATTTGGCAGGCAGGAGGTTTGTGCTCACAGTGCTTTGAAGAAGTGTGGGACAGGCTCTCCAGTGGTTCTTCAGGGACAGGCTCTGGCCTCCAGGCTTTCTTTTTGCTCATCTTTTGTTTTTACCCTTTTTATGGTTTATCAACTTTTTCCTTGAAGTCATAAAATCCTTGAAATCAAATTATTGACGGCTTTTTCTAGTTAATAAGTTATCAGGCAGTGAAGTCAACAGTACAGAAGGAGGAAACATGGAGCATCATCATCATCACATATATCCTTTAACACCATAAACTACATAAAACACTGTTCTGCATTAAGAAGCAATTGTTGGGAAGGTGCTCTGGGACAGTATCTGCTCTCCTTCAATGACTACTGGATTAAATGTTCTCCATTTAGAACTGAAATGTCAGGCTAGAGCCTTCTTTAAACTCGTGCCTCGCTGGTGACGTGCACCCTGAGATTATGTGTAGCAGATGGCTCGATGTTGACTAACTTCATAATGCCTCAATAGCACGTTTCCTTCTGCACTTTGCAGTGTATCAGCGACAGGAGACATCAGCAGAGCACCTTTCACCTCCCAGGCTGGCTGAGAGATTTGCAGGGGGAATTGCCTGGCGTTACCAATCTCTTGCTGTCTGTGAAAACCCTGCTGCAGGATGATGGCAGCACTCCACGCTCGTTTTGGAAGGGGAGGAGGGCAAAACTGGTGCTGGAAACGTGGAAGGAAGTATGTGTGAAGAACAGTGAACCTTCTGAGCCATTCCTTTATCACTGGACCCCATGATGGGATATTTGATTGCAGTTTCTGGAGTGAAATGAATGTCAAATTGCCAATTAGCTGTTGCAGAATCCTTCTGAGTTTCAACGTGGTTTTAATTTAGCTTCTGTATGTTTCTGTTCACGTTGCCTGAGCTGTCCATGCTGACAGCTGCTTCCCAAATAAGCTTCCTCTGTTCACATGCACCTACAACACACAGCTGGATGTGCAGGATCCTCACCATTATTATCCCACTCTGCCATCACTGCTGAGCCTGCTGCTGCCAAGTTAACAACAGCATCTTCCTCTTCCTGCTGAATTCAAATTCAGTGCAATTAAGCCCTGCTTTAGCCTCTTTTAATTAAAAAACAACAAACACAGTAAATCTGGGTGTAATATGGATATTAATGGCACCTTCATTGATGTGCTGTGAGTCACTTCTGAAATCACCTGTCTTTATTGAGGGCAGAGGATGCCTCAGACTACAGCACCCCAGGCCTGAAGGTGGTGGCCCTTGTGACACTCCTCTGAGAGCAGCCTGTCCTTGTATGAAGGAAATCTTCTCTGGAATAAGAAGGCAAAGCATGACACGGGTGCAGATGAAGCTGTGCAGCAAGTTTCTATTCCAAGAGCTCTCTTTGCCCTCCAGACAAAGTTTACCAGTGTTTATTTCCTTTCTGTTGGTATATTTTAATTTGACCTAATTGGCCTCGTAGCCCATGTTGTCATTCAGGGTCCAAAACTGGAGGATGTTTTTGGCCTGTGACTATTTTTAGGTGGTGTAAGTAGAGCATTAAACCAGGAGCATTTATGCCTTTTATCACAGGCTTCTCACTTTGGGCAGTGGGCCTTAGAAGTGCCATGGCATTATTGAAGTGAGAAGGTGATGATGGTCCAAGTGGGTCATTGTTTTGTGTCCTGACACTTACTGGGTGCTGTTCCTTGGCTTTTAATGTCACTGTTGTACCAGAGCTGAGATCTGGTAGAAGAGAGTTGGCTGCTCTGAGTAAAAACTTTTTCCCTTTCTGAGATGAATTGTTTCTGTTGGAGGAGGGTGGGAAACTCGGATGTGGGTGCATCTGCTTTTCTTTTAGGTAGCTAAGACATATGTAAACTGAAGTGCCTGTGCAGTCTCTGCTCAGATTTATCTGGTATTGACCTCATATTCCTTCACTGCTTACACTTCAGTACTCTGCTCATTTTGCCACCCTGTTTAAATAGCTACAGAAAGCTTGGAGATCAGCCTGCAAACAAAATCCTCGTGGCGAGCTAACACAGCCCAGCAGTTTGGTGTCCTTCGTTCTTGTTCCTATGTCTTTTTTATTTTACTGAAATGCTGCCCTCGAGTGGCGACCAGCTGATTGATCCCTACTGGAGATGGAGCTGCTCCTGCCTGGCCGGTGCCCTGATGCCCCTTTGGGAGATAAATGTTCCCAAACACAGCAGGGCTCCACAGTCAGCATCCAGCTGAAGCAGCTGCTCAGCCTGATCTCTGCAGGAACCGACTGGAAGTTTCCAAGGAATGCTATGGCACAGCAGCTGGAATTCCATGACACCAACAGTGCCCTCAGCTTTTACAAGAAAATGGAGAACTGTAATTCTGAAGGAAATGTAAGGTGTTGATATGTTTATCTGATCACAAGCCCTCTAAATTTAATTTATATGATTGTTTCTTCCAATCTGTTGTACTTTTTCTGTACATGAGTTCAAGGTTTTAAGGTAGAAACTGTTTGTAGAAGAGTGTTTTTCTGTGGCAGGGTAAAGATCTCTGAGCTTTTCTAAGCAGTACCTCCACTGTGCTCTCTGGCTCTTAGGAGGGAAAGGTCCTAGGAGGAAATGTCATGTAGCAAAGGTCCTGGATGAAGGTCCTGAGTGAGCTCCAGAGCACCCCAACAGCGCAGCAGGTTGGAATACAGCATGAGGAGTTAATAAAAGGATAAAGGTGGCTCGTTGTAAAGTCCCTTGAGGCATTGGTGCTTTGAGCTTTATTCTGTGTCTCTATGCCAGAGGTTACAGCCTTTGCAGCAGTGTTCCTGGGAGCATGAGGACGCAGTAAGTCATGGCTTAGTGAACTGGTTTTACTGGGATGGTTGTTTTCATGGGCCACTGAAAACTGTGTCAGCATGTGACTTGTTTCAGCTGCAAGGTAAAAAGCAAAAACAAAAACGAGGAAAGGTTTTTGTGTGAAGGGAGCGGTGTCTTTTGGGAGGGTTTTGTTCTCGGCATTCCCAGGGTATTTGAAGAGCACTCCATGTTTCTGTGCTTCACTGCAGACTGATTGTCCAAAGGGATATATAATCCTACCTGTAAGTAATTAACTCCTCTGGCAAGTACCTAGTGTGTCCTATTGGGAATATTCTCATGTTCTCATCTTCCCATAAAGACAGAAGGTAGTGCTTTTCTTATGTACTGTAAACTTCTGTCATCCTGCACCATATGCAGATACCATCATTTCTTCCTGCATTAACACACCTGATTTGGGGCAGGATTGTTTGTTCAAGCATCACTGTGGTTTGTGGACTTAGATAAAGTGAAGACATGAAGTCAGGTAATTTCAGATGCAGAGTGCCTCCTAAGGAGTCCTTCAGGACTGGTGATTTGGGTGCTTGCTGCAATGACCAGCTGATTCTTGCTCACCACCCTTTGGGTGATTGTTCTTGGCAATAGCTGTGCCTGTGTGTGGATGGATTTATGGCATGTGTGAGTGCATGAAGGCCTCTGAGAGGCTCTGTGTGAAATATCTATGTCAAATATTGTCAGAAAAATAATTTCCTTGATGATTTGGCTCAGCTGAAGACTTCTCGCACTGAAAAGCTCTCGTAGAAATGATTTACATCTCTATTTCTAGTTGCTGAGAGCTCCTTAATTAAGATGCTGATGCTAGCCATGAAATGTGGTTTTTTCAAATGATCATATTAGCACCTCATCTTTTTTTACCCAGCACTTCTGAAGTCAAAACACAGTAAAGTATGGGAAGACTGTCTGGGGCATTATCACCACAGGGAAGAATACAGAAAGGAAATGCCCAGAATATTCCAGTAGAAAGCAGGTACATACTAGTTCATGCTCTTTTCAATTTCACATTTTCGAACATGAATTCATGAATTTTCAAACATGAGTTCCAGACTTGCAAGCAGCTAATTGTAGAGTGGAAGTTAGTCACTTGGAGAGCTTGAAGCAGTGGTTCTGTCTGATATTAAACCAGAGATAGGTGAGATGCTAATGTCAGTGCCTGTTTGTATGTGGAGGTCTGGACAATGGTAGTTCCTGGTTGTTGCTTTTCACTGGACTTGCAAATGAAAGTATTTAACTGGCCAGAGCTGCAGAATAAGGAGGCAGACTCTGTCTTCCACCCAGACTGTGCTGGTTACATTATATTTCACATTTGTTTATAATAAACGTGAATACATTTTGATACATTTAATCCATTCAGGTGAAACCTGAATTGAATAGGGACCCACTGATTTGCTTGCTGCATACATCAAATCCTCTTTACTTCCCTTGAATTTCAAATATTGTCGTGTGTCCTTAAAATCATGACAAAAGAAATTTAAGGGAAGAAAATGGAGAACATCAGTAAAATAAGAGTGTTTGCTGCCTGCAATTCAATGCAGAAAAGCATTTTTTCTTCCTTTTTCTGGCTGAAATACTCCATACACTTTTGGCTTTAGTTTGCAAGCTCAGTCCAACATCCATTTGTTCCTGTGCAGTGAATCTCTGTATGATGCTAACTAGACATGGCAGCTCTTTTTTTAAAATAGACCATTCCAATCTGTCGCTTTACTCTTTGGCACCAGGATTTTCACTTTCCTGAGATGAACTCTGCTGCTGGCCATCAACCTGATGGAGTGGAAGAATTGCAGAACAAACTGCTGCCATCAGCTAATTCACCTGAGCAGAGCTGTGTGTGAGACCCACCTCGTCCTGTGAGACTCCTGTCAGCTGAAGCAGCTGAACAAATATTTTCAAGGTGGCAAGTGAGCCAATTACCTGAAAGAGCACAAACATTTAATGCAAATACCTGTGCTGTTCTTAGTCACACAAATTTGCTGGAACTTGCCTCACATCTTCTCTCTCCTGTTAAGCAATTCTTTCAAGGTGCTCTGAATCATTTCCTAACTCCATGCATGTGAAGAGCCTTAAAAGGTATCTTCATTTTCTCAGGATCAATCTCCTGCTGCTTCCTGCTGAGAATCCCAAGGAGGTTTTTCATTAGGAAGCAATCATGGAATTAATTAGCATTTAGTTTCAAGGTTGGCTGTGTTGTAAAGTCATATAAAACCCTGAAGCCTATTTATTTGTTTGTTACACTGGTTACAGCTGCCGAGATGCATTTCCCCATCACAAAATGCAGTGTGATCACCAACGTGGCACCACTAAGTGATGCCTTTGTTTATTACATATTGCTCAGTACCTTGCTTCTAGAGCAGCATGCCTCATAAAAAAAAGGAAAGAAAAGGTGAAGGGCACAAAGGAAGGGGCAGAGGAATCCCATCAGAAGAGCAGAGGTATCAAGAGCTGTGTTTTAACCTTGTAGGTACAAATCATGGAGCTCACTCACCTGCACAGCTCCACAGCTGGGAACTGAACCTCAGGGACTGCAAGCACATGTCAGGAGTAGAGTCAGAGCAGCCCTCTGGAGCCAGGGTCTCTGCAAAGCTGTGTCTCTGCCTCTCCAATGACTTTGCAAAGAAAAAAAATTTGTTATTGTCAAGATTTGAGCCTCCCTGTGCATGGGTGCACAGGGATTAGGATGCCACTGTGGGATAGGTATTGAGACCCTTTTGTTGCCTCTGTCCCCTTCAGCATCATGTGAGATAATGGGAAGTTGCAAAAAGAGCTGGCTGGACCTTTCCTGCTCACCCCACTTCCATGTACTCAGTGGTGCAGATTAAACTCAGCAAGCTGACCAGCAGTATTTAATGCATTAATTGAGAAACAAGAAGTAATGAATATATTACTCTCTTAAGTGGTGTGACATAGTTGCCATCTGCTTTCATGACTTACTGGTTTAATTGTCTCTCAGGGTAAGAGGTTAATTTTCCTTCATTAAAAGTACCATTTCATACTACCAGTATTTTTCTGCTCACTCATGGGATGCCTAAGTATGAAATGTAAAGTACAAAATATGCAAGGAAGAAAGAACTTCTTTGGAGTAGATTATTATGTACTGATTGCTCTTTTGCTTGATGGAGATTTATGTTGAAGGTAGTGCTGAGAAATCTAAGAAAAAACAAGAGAAGTCTGCTAAAACCTTGTTTGTTACAAAAAAAAATATAACTGTGGATATCAAGTGGCTCTGAGGCATAATTTTTGGGAAGTTGCAGGCTTTTCACATATCAAGTGCAGTTCCTCATCACAGTGAATATTTGTACAAATGGCTCAACCAGCAGGGGAGCTCTCATAGTAAACAATTATCTGCCTCCTAGGGCAATAATGGATGCTTAAAATTAGCAGGATAATGTTCAGCAGTAGTTCTGAGATGCTGGCTCTGAAGTAGATACTAAAATTGGAATCTTATTTCACAGGTTTGAGCAGGAAAAAATCTGAGTTCGAAAAAGAACTAGGGTTTTGTTTTGTTTTGCCTGGCACCTTGAATGATAAGGTGGTGTGAACTGCACTTCAGCAAGCCTGGTTATACAAAGATTCCTCAGCCTGTTTTACTGAAATAAATTAATAGGTGTTTAATTGTCCTGTGAATTGAGATCATTATTTTAGTGTAGTCATAACTGAAAAGGAAAATGTTAATCACTGAGATTGGATTACGCAGTGACCTTTTAAATCTATGGTTGTTTGCAGCTATTAGACTTGTTTCAAAGTAGGAGTCAGAAAGCACTTTTAGTTGTGGACCTTTTGGAAATAGTTGAAATGTTTCTGTCTAAAAAATAACTACTTTTCCCCAAAAAAGCTAATTTCTAATTACTGATTTTTGAATTCTCTGTATAATCCACACTGTGAATACATATGATGTTCTCCAGTGCCTCGGCATCCTGAAAAAACAGCAGTTTTCAGCTTTTGTTTAAAAACTCGTAAACTTACTTTTCTTTCTTCTTGCTTAAAAGGACTTGGCGTTTTTCTTTGGTATTTACATTAAATCTGAAAGTGGAAACGAGAAACTCAAGTTCTTTTGGGCAGATCTTTCTCCCCAGCAGAAGTGCAGCTTCTTATGCATCCAGTTCAGTGGCTGTGCTGGTCCTGGTCACCCAAAAGGGATTTCTGTGGGGAAAACACTTGCAAACAAAGAGGAGTTTCTGTGGAGAGCAGAGGGTGGAGGCCCAGGGGGTGAGGAGCCCTTTCTTTGCTGAGAGGGGTCTCTGGGCACTGAGTGGCCTGGGCTGGTCCAGCCTGGCCTCCAGAGGGACCTTGGCTTGAGGTCACTGGAGAGACCAGAACACAACAAGTTAAATGCAGCTGGGCTTCCAGGTGCAGATGTGTGTTTGTAATTTTGAACTCTAAAATAGAAGTAGTGATCCTGCTGGTTGAGTTTCTAATGTTTTTGCAGGAGTAACCATGCATTTGGTAGATGTGTGATCTCTGCATTGGCACACTGGGGCCTCCCACTCAGCTGAGGCTGCTAAATTCTGTACATTACAAATAGCTGTTACAAATGCACATGCATCTTTAGTGCTAGTGTTGGAGCTTTTAATTGACCCAAGTGATTATCTAAGCTACAGAGTGAGAGCACTGCATCATCTGTTCCAGTGCAGGGCTTAGACTCATCTCCTTAAAAGCCTTTTTATGATTCATAACTCTCTCTCTCTGTCCTTGAATAACTTAAAAGTCTAACAGCATTGCAAATCTTAAGATTAACAGCCCAAACATCTTAATGATGGTTGGTTTTGACGCACATCTGAAGAAGCAGGTGCCATTACTCATCCCCACTTGGATTATATCCCTGGGTCCCTTTTGTAACATCCTCTAGTCCTGTGACCAGCTCCTGACCTGGTTCTGTAAACAGGCAGGCTTTTGTTGTTGAATGTTAAATCTAGCACACAAGTAAGTCAAGTAGAATGTGTACTCAGAGATGACATTTCAAAGGTGAAGCCCATGAGGATTAGCTCAGGAGTGAACTTGTTTTTCCAGAACTGATTACACCAAAACCTATTTCCAGTGGACAACATCGTGCCATCCTGGTAATTCAGTCCCTTTCATAGCTGCAATCACTGATGGGGAATTCTCTTAACAAATGTTTTTGCTTGCAAGGATTTCTCCTCATCTGTGCACAAAATCTACCTTAGCTTCACTGACAGCCTGTAAATTTCATTTTAGGGTGCCAGCTATTACATCAGTATATCCATGTTGGTTTTTTGTGTTGTCTGTATTCCTCATAAACCCAGGTCTTGGCAGAGCAGCAGCATCTCCTTACAGAGACCTCAGTGTTCCTTGCATGTGGGTTTGTTTTGGGGCATTACATCTGGTTTGGGGATGAGGCTGCTGTTATTTCAGCTGTGCCATTACACAGAGCAGGGTGGATGCTCCTGGGTGGCAATCACTGTTTCACACTGAGTTTCAGGAGACTCGGGCCACTGCATGACCACAAACAGCATCAGTTTATACCTATTTTACTATTTCATCCCCTAACAGGAGCACGAACCCTGATTAGTCTTTGGTGTGACACATAAATCTTTCAAGTCAGTCTGAAGTGTGTTCAAATTAAAACCATTCTTCTTCTCCCAGTTTGCATATGTAAATGGGATTAGGTCAAAACAACAAAAGCTCCATGTTCTTTATTACAGCTGGACTGGTCATTCTGAAACACAGATGTGCTCTTCCCTGTGTCATCCTGGGGAACAACCTCTCTAAACAGGTTAATTCTACCTTGTTAGCATCAAACCCCTCTGTGTCTCAGGTATGAAGTGCAGCACAAGAAATTGTCCTCTAATTGGAGAGAACATTTTGTTAGTCATGTTTCTCCTCTGTACTTAAACAGGTTTTTCTCTAGAGTTCATTAAAGAGAAAATGATGTTCTAGAGAAAAAATGTGTCCTGCTTCTCCCTGAGCCAAAATAAGTCCTCAGCTCCTTAAACCTCTTATCCTCAGGAATTTCTCCTGGGTTGTGCAGTCATTTTGCCCTTGTAAGGCAAGTTCATCAGGAACCCTGAACCCTGGGTGTCTTCTGAGAGAGAGTCAGAGGCATCTGAGGAGTGGGGTAGGGGGGAAGCAGTTCAAAAGTGTCAATGATAAAAATTACAAGCATGCATGTTAACCTTCCAATTCTCTTTGATTCTGAACCTTTTTCCTCAATGATTGCCGGTATAGGCTTTCACCTAACACTGAAACAGCAAAAAACCCTCAACATTTCCAACTGTGTCTTCAGTTTTGAACTGATTTCTGGCCTCTGGGCTCCGGATTCCTGAAGGTCACTGGCCTACTGTCCATCTACCAGAAGACATCATCTGTTTGTGGTAGGTGTCAGTCATCCCATTGTGAGGAGAGGGGACAAACCTTGACCTCTTCTTCCCATGGCCAGCATGAGGGCATGGTTGGGAGCTTCTAAATCCAAGGATATGTTTTGCTTCCTTGCTCTGATGCTGAAGGGGCTTTCTCAGTGTTGAGGCTGACAGGTGCTGGCAGCGAATCTCAGTTCTTTGGTATTTACATTAAATCTGAAAGTGGAAATCTGAAAGTGGAACTACTCAGTTCTTGTAGTGATGAGCACACTGGCTCCAGGCACATCCAGCTGGTGTCCCTTGCCTTGGTACTGCCCTTCCTGGAGGCAGCCAGCAGCTGTACCCAGCCCTGATTCATCAGGGAGCTCAGGGCTTTCTCCCACTCCTGTTTGGACCAGCTGCAGTCCCTGCTCTTTGCTGTGTGTGTGGAGTGTTCCAGTGGCTTGCCGAGGGAGTGCAGGAAATGTTACGAGTGTGGGAGAAAGGAGGGAGTGAGAATCAAGCCATTAATTAAAGGCTGCCTGGAGTGAGTAACCCAGTGGTTAAAGCAGGGTTGCCGTGGCATCGCTGCCCCTGGATGCTGCAGCCTGAGTCATGCTCCTCATCCCCTCTCTGCTGTGCTGGGGTGCCTGGCTGTCCCTGTGCTCCCCAGGGGCTTCGGTGACACACAGATCAGAGGGCAAGAAGCTCCAGTGGAAAACAAACTCGTGGCCAGCAGACAGATCTTCACTGACAGGCGAGTGCATCAGCATCTGTAGGAACTCCTACAAGGAATGCCAAGGGGACATCTGTTTCTAACATGGTTTTGGGTGAATGAGAAAAGAAGCATTAAACATGCCCGTGCCTCAGTTTCCACCCCTGTCGTGTGTGAAGGATGTGTGTTGTAGTCTCTGTTTGAGTGCTTTTTAATGTTTATACCAAAACTGCTTGGCAAAATGCAGCAAACTACGATTTATGAATGATTTGAAGATGGTGCAGAAACTGAAATGTCACCTGTACCAGTTACAGGGCAAATGCCATTGATAGCCACCCCTTCTACCTACCCTTGTGGTATCTAAAACCTTGTGGGGGCAATTTTTTCTTTAATTCAGGGCAGCTTTATCCAGGGGAAGGAGATTCAAAGGGTCATCCAGAGGGCTGATTAGCTTGGCACGGGTTTAAACATTTTTGAGTAAATCAGCCTGGTGAGATTTCTTTGTTAGGTTCCAAGCAGAGCAAATGATTGGGCTCACTGTGAACATCCGGAAAAGGATACAGAACGTTGGTGCCAATGCTTTTTTAGTGTCTCTGGCAGATCTTGTGTGCCAAACTGCTCATGTGTTCAGAGGTAAACTTAATCACCAGCTCTGAGCTGATCCTCTCCACCCATCTGAGCTGATGGAGACATCAGGCTTTTCACTTCCTCTGTAGCAGGTGGTTTTTACCTTCAGCACATGAAAATATCTGCCTATGTCACACCTAATTCATTGCTGCCATTGCATCACTTAACTCTCTGGAGCACAGCTCTTGTGTCAACGTTTTTCTTTTATTCTATATGATGCAAGTAATTGGCCTGATTAAATTATAGGCTGGGTACTGGCATGCAATTTAAGGATGTCAGATACACAAGAGGCCAGACAAGGTGGCCCCACAGTCCCTCTCATGGAAAAATGAGAGCCAGTGGAATCATGACAAAGCACCAAGCAATTTCAAAGCAGCAGGCACTGACAGCAGCTCACGGGCAGAGCTCTGGGCTGTGCCACCAGGTGATTTAAGGACCCACCTGGCCTCTGACTTCTGTGACACTGCTGTGAGTGCACCAGTGGGCAAACAAGAAGCAAAACCCTGTGCAAGGCTCCTCCTGAGCACCCAGATCTCTTTGGATATTCTTGCAGTGATTCATTCTGACTCCAAGCTGTCCAGACAGCCCAGTGAGTCTTTCACAGGAGCAGCCTGAGCTGCCTCAGCCAGTGTCTCTGGGGTTGGCTGCCCTTGCAGCACTGGCTGTGTGCAGGTTGCAGTCCCTGCTCACTTCTCAGCGTGCAGGATCACGCTGCTTCTCCTTGGAAACACTGTTTTCCATTGTGCAAATATTAAAAGTAACTTGTTATGACTTGTTCATTTAATTATGGAGTCGGCTTGAAAGCTTCAGAAGAGCGAAGGGAAATAATATTTTAATTGGATTTTCTCATTGGTACAGAAATAGAATAGGAAATATCTAGAAAATATTAAGTTCAGCTGTCTCGTTTTAATGAAAAATGTATATGAAATGAAAGCAAATGCATTTTCATTTAAATGTCATCACATATCTTTGTTTAAACCTTCAGTCTTTCTCATCGTGGAAATAATCTTTCCAACCCCATGATCTCGAGTGCTGGAAGGGACCCCAGCTCTTGGCAGGTGGCATAACCACTTCTGTTCCTGCTGGCTGGGTTTGTCACAGCTGCTGAGGGCTTCTGTCCGCTCGTGACAATCAAACTTCCATTTCCCTTCTGTCGGGCACTCTACTTTGTTCCACAAATGCATATGAGATCAGCACTCTGCAGAAAAGGAGGGCAGCTTAAACGTGAGGTAACCAGGTCCAGGTGCAGTAAAAGTGCTCTTGACTTTATTCCAGGCTCAGAAGAGATGCCATAAACTTCTTTGTGGTGCATTGAAGATGTCCCTGTAGGTCACCTGGATCGACCAGCACATCTGGAGTGTGAAGGCAGAGGGAGCTTAACTGGAGCTTTAATCAGCAGCCACGGAGCAATTGGTTATGCAGAACAAAATTTTAATGAGGCTCTTTTGAGCGTTTATTCTTATTTTCAAATGAGTTGACAAATTTAATGACACTTTTTTTTTTCCTTTTTGCCGTTTTTTTTTCTTTTTCGCCTTTTTTTTCCCCCCCAAGCAGCCTAAAATCATTCATGAAAAAATACAGGGATGGAAAGGAGTGACTGTGCTGCCTGGTGTTGCCCATCAGCCACAGGGTGGGGGCAGCCTCCGTAGCAGCTCCTGGCCATGGCTCTGTTTTTCCTGCTCCTGAATGCAATGTCCCGTGAGCTGTTATGACACGAAAACAAATCAGATCTCTAAGCAATCTGGTTAATGTGGGGCATGAACAGCAGCGTGTGCAGGGTGCCAGCACTGCTGAGCACAAACTGTGAATGGCAGTGCCCTGCTTCACCAGGCACCGTGCACAGTGACCTCTTCCTCCACCATCATCATCTGAAAGCTTTTAAAGTCCGTTTAGATGAATGACGAGTCCACCACCTTCTCATGGACAAGTGGCAGAATTAATGCAAGATTCTGAGGCCTGGGGAATTCTTCAGTGTTCACTAATACAGACTGAGGTGGCCTGCATCTTTGGTGACAGCTGTGAAATAAACAATTCTGCAGCTAGGAAATGTTGCTTCCAGATTCTCTTCCATTTATTATCAGTGCAGTCATCATCAGCAAAGATTGGGTGTGAAACAATACGTGCAATTGCTTTATCTGACTGCCTTGTTTTCTCCTCCCTTGCTCATTGAATGGGTCTATCTAATGTCAGACTCAATAAAGTCAGGCAGCTGGCTCTAAGAAACAAACAGACCCTCATTAAGGGAGGCCCCTTGTGCTGCTTTTGTTTGTGCTCATCTGCTTTATGGGAATGGACAAGAAAAGCATGAATATTTAAAGCACTTTGCTGTGGCTGGCAACCAACTGAACACAGTTCTGCTGGTGTTTTGCCCCTCTGCCACCTCCTCCAAAAGGAAGCCCCCAAGGCCATTGACCACTGTGCTCCGTTCAGACAGAAGTACATTTGCTATGAAAGAGGTTGTTGGGTTTAACGTGCAAATGGCTGTCCTCTATTAAAATCTCCAAAAGGTTGATTTGAGAACTGTTTCGTGGTTCCTGTCCAACAGCAGAGCACTTGCCCTGTGGTTCCTGTCTCTGTGCTCTCCTTGAGCTGTGTTTGGGTGCCAGCCTGCTGCTGGGCAGAGAGCACAGAGCTCCTGGCTGTGGCTAGAGAAACAACCCTCCAAGAGATCAGAGCTGCTGCAGCTGGGCATGAGATTTATTCAGCTTGCACCCCATTCTGTGATGTTGTATTAAAACTCCCCAGAGTCTCTGTTTCATTCAAAACTGAGATTTTACTTTTGGCTAGATGCATCAGAAGAACAGCAGCAAGGGAGTTTCAGCGTGGCAGCAGCAGGGGATGGATGGGCAGTGGGAAATGCAGCTCCCTGCAGTTCAGGCTGTCACTCCAGATCATATTCATGGGGAAAATGACCTGGCATTCCTTGGAGAATATGAAGCACGGGGGTTTGCACTGTTGTTGCTCAGGCTTGGGAAGGTATTGAACTGATTGGGATAGGAAGGATATAAAGATGCATGAGAGACTAAGAACAGTGTCAATCCTCTCTTTGTGAAGTTGTTATTTCTCAACTGTGTATGAAACTTCCATTCTGAAAAAAATGAGTGCAAGGGAAGAAGCTGATGGCTAAAATAAAGGTGCAGAGTGATAAGGTGGGATACAATATCTGTGTTCTTTGGCATATACTGCATTTATATTCAAAATCCCAAGGGAATTGAACACAACCCCTGCAATGAAAGGGGTGCGGGACCAAAATTGATTTTTTTGGTAAAAGCTATGAATTATGTAGAAATAAAACCCCATCTTGGAGACAGGAAATGGAGTGCATGACCTCATGAGCTTCTCTGCAGCTGTATTCTCTGATTCCCTCATGACTGAGGATCTGGGAATTGTGCTGCATAGTTCCCATGAGCACTCCTCTGATTTAGGCTCTACAAATCCCAGAACCACATCCTGGGACACAGATACCTCCTCTTCTTTCAATATGAGATTTTCTCATTTCCTTGAAGAGTCTCATCCACTTATTTACATTGAGGAGAGGAAAAGAAGAAAGATACTGTGAGATTTCACAGTTAAAACACTAACATAAGTAAAGGCAGTCCTAAGATAGGTAGAGAAGATGTTTTGTTTCTTTGTGGGTTAACTGTGAACTTCTCTGGGATTGTGGAGAGCAAATTGTCTGTGGGGAGATGTTCTGGCATTTCCTTTTCAATTGTCCTCATGCACTGTGCAGTTCTGTGTATTTGGCAGGTCTTTTATCATGCAGCACAGGTTCTAAGGGCCATGCTGTTAATTCAGTGCATGCCTTTAGGCACTCTGCAATGCACCTGAGCCCCTTGTGATGCCTCCTGCAGCCACCTAGAAACAGAGACTAGACAAGAGTAAGGGAATAAAGACAGGTATTTATTTGAAGGGCCTTCAAGGTACACCCTGGGGGAGCCAGAGGCTGCTTCCAAAAATTGGACCCCAAGATGGACCCCAGGTCACGAGTTCTTCACACTTTTATAGGTTTGGATCATTTGCATATCAGGGTTAATTCTCCAATTAAAGCCCCAGTTTTAGCGATGTAACTCCCCTCAGCTTGCCCCCCTTAGAATCTTTAGTTTACACATTTTGGGCCTAAAAACAGCCTGGCTGTCCTTGAAGGCAAAGCCTGGAGAGGCTTTGTTATGTCTGCCCAGTACGAGGGAGCAGGAATTACAGGCTCCAAGGAACTTCAGAGTTACACTCTAAGCAGTACAGAATTTGAAAATATAAAAGTTAAAACCTAAGGCATCACTTGAACCTTGGAGCTGAGTTCTAATGTGGAAGGAATTGGTGTGTCTTGGTGTCAGGTTCTAATGAGGCGCCATATGGAAATTGCTGAGACACTGTGTGGAGAACAGAGGGTGAGAAATACACATCTCTCCACCTGAGAAGAGAAGGTAAAATCCACGAGAGTGAAAGCTGCAAGAGCTGCAGTGGAGAAAGCCGTTTAATCTGATGTCAGAGCAACAGAGGGGGGGCTTGGTTCAAGGCACAAACCAATGAGAAACTGCAAAACCGAAATCCTTTGTGAAGGTTTATTTAGAAAAACCACAATGCTGGGGAGTCACTGTTACATAGCGTGGTAATTCTCTTCCTCTTGAGTAATATGCACCACACTGTGCGCATGCAATTGCTTTGTTCCAGAGATAACATGGTCATTTTTACATGTACACACACGGTCCTCAGTGCACGCTACACTTCACATGGATGTCAGGACACGCACAAAGTTGAGCTTTTCCATGAAAAAACTGTATAAAAAATACAAACCAAACGGAAGCAGTCAACACGAGAAGCAATGTGCAAAAATAGACAAAGTTACTCCTGAATGTTTGCTTAAGATAAAAGGACTCTTCTGTCCCTGTTCCCCATTCAGCACTGACAATGGCAGATGTTGTCTGAAAGGACGATACGAAAGCTTTATGTTAGTTGCAGAGATTTTTAACCAGCTAAATAATCCTGTATTAGTATGAAAACCTGCCTTCAAGCATCACCACTGTGTGCTGCTGTTGCATCCACCACATCCCTCTACCACTGCAATGTCTGACCTGTGACACTCAAGGCTGGTGACAACCAAGGCCTTGTGTGGAGCACACACAAGAGGCAGGACAAAAACATCACTGGTCACTGATCCCCCTGCAGCAGCCTGGAGAAAACAGCCTGGGATTCCACTCACACGTCCTGGAAGGAGCCAGGCTGCCAGGTCCTGGCCATGGGGTGCACAGCTCCAGCCCTGGAGGGCTGCTGTTTGAGACCATCCCTCCAGAGGAAGTGTGGCTGTGCCAAGGGCATGGCAGAGGGAGGGAGGGATGGATGGATGGATGGATGGAGGGATGGATGGATGGATGGATAGATGGATGGATGGATGGATGGATGGATGGATGGAGGGATGGATGGATGGATGGATGGATGGATGGATGGATGGATGGATGGAGGGATGGATGGATGGAGGGATGGATGGATGGATGGAGGGATGGATGGATGGATGGAGCCAGGTGCCTCGGTCCCTGGTGCAAACTGGGGCTGCAGAACACAGATGGAGCCACCTGACTGCATCACCATGAGTGTGGCTCTGAGCAAAGCTGTCCAGGACACGCTGTGAGGCCGTCAGACCAACCCATCCTTGTGAAACTGCTGCCTGCAAATACCAGCACTGTCAATGGCAGTTAAGATTAGAAATGGATTGCACTTGTTTCCCTTAAACACAGACACGTACCACTCTTTAAAAAAAAAAGAAAAGACAACCATTAAAAAAAATCGTCGAAGAATTGATTGAGAATTGGGATTCCCTTGGTTGGATCAAAGGAAAAGAACAAGAAATTAGGGGCAGTGTGATTCCTATCACTGAAGTTTATCAGTAACATAATCTTTAGGTTTTGTGGATGAGGATTCTTCCCACTTATAAACTACATGGTGCAAAGCCCAGTATTCCCCTGGTAATCCAAATGGTTTTTAAGGATTCTATTTAAGCCCATGCAGAGTTATGACTGTATTACAGAACTTGTAATTTTTTTTTAATGGGATATCAAAGTTTTTCCCAGCAAATCCTGCATGGATCCAGGGAAAACCTTAGCAAGACTCCCCCGTGTGTTATGTTTTTTTCTTACAAAGCAAATGTTTCAGTTTATTCTGAGGAAAGGAAGAAGTGGAAATTGTAGAGACTGGGAGCTCTCAGGGAAGTAAACCGTGGCTACTGCACTTTATATCCCAGCTCAGCAAACCACTTTAGCCAAGTGTTTTAAGAGGGATTTCAGTGAGTGTTATTCACTTTGCACCCCACTACAAAGA
The DNA here is from genome assembly GCA_013398115.1 of Falcunculus frontatus. Taxonomy (NCBI): domain Eukaryota; kingdom Metazoa; phylum Chordata; class Aves; order Passeriformes; genus Falcunculus; species Falcunculus frontatus. The sequence goes on along the minus strand of VZRV01004095.1, from coordinate 2,025 downwards.
CCAACATCCAACAGGAAGAGCTTTTCCTTGGACCTACTCATTTCCATCACAAAAGGCACAGAGGGAGGGTTCATCCCGTTAGATTGCACCCCAGCAAGATGAAAACATGACTCAGGGAAGTGTTCCCAGCATCCAGCCACTGCTCTGGGGCTCCCCTGGTCCCTGGGTGCCCGGCTGCAGTGACCCACCGTGCTCCCTGCTGGCTCAGGGGTGTCCTGCAGAGACTCTGGTGTCCAGCACTGCCCCAAGGAAGCTGCATCCCTGCTCTCAGAGCAGAGGCCAGAGTGCCCCAGGAGCGTTTCTGCAGCTTTCTGAAAGCTTGGGGTGTGTGACACACCTGCCCTGAGCCTCCCTTGGCTCTTACAGCATGCACACGTGTAACCAAAATGAACCTCTGGCTTTAGTCAGCTGTTGGCAGTGATACACCTGTGGGAGAGAGTAGTTTTAGCCTGTAAAATACAGAAAATGAGACATCAGACTGAATTCTTACTAAAATTTTGATGCTGTTGAGAACTGGGGTTAGCTGCTGCTTCGTGAGTGTTTTCCAGTGGGTTAAGATTATGTCCAGCATCTAAGTTAAGGCCATGATTTAGCAAAGCATTTGTGCATGTGCTTAAATCTGCCCTTATTCAGATAAAAACTTTTACAAATACCCATGTGCCTTGTGATGCAGGGACAAACCTCAACTGCAGCATAGAAATGTCAGTTGTGTAGCTGTCAAAAGTACCCCTTTAATGTCTTTTCCTGGTAGCACAGTGGCTCTCCTGGATTAAGTATTTAATTAATCTTCATCTAAAAGGTCCTGAGAACAGTCCTATAATGCTAACAAACGTACATAAATACCAGAACTAAAAAAAAGTCCAACTCATGGCTCAAAGCAAAACAAATATTGCTCAGAACACTTGTTTAGGTTAAGATTAATAGCTGTAAACTGTGCATTCTAGTAGCAAACAAAAACTTGTTGGCCTAGAAAAAAAACCCAAAACATTCAACGTCTATAGGATTGGCAGCACTAATATTACTTTACAATGTGGAGTAAGGATAAAAAACATCAGTGTAACATTGCAAAATGATCCACCTAAGCTAAGCTTATGTAAACAAGTACGCTTTGACAATGTTTATACGTCTAGGCGTGATCCTGCACTGGGAGCTGGACGGGTGGAGACCCAACAAGGGTGATGGGTGCTGCTCCAAGGTGGTTCCAGCTGCCCAGATCCCACTGCAGGAGAGAGGCTCAAGGGTGTGAACCTGCAAACCTGTACTGGCATCACTAGTTCTACTCCTGGGAGCAGCCCATTGCAGGATTCAGTTCAGCAGGACTATACACATGAGTAAGGATTATTCACAAACATAAGGCATTGCAGAACTTGGCCCTAAAATGTCTATTTTCAGCAGAGAATCCCTTATCCACACGCAAGGTCATATTTTAACATATCAAAAAGTGTCTAAAAGAAGGGTCAGAGTCACTATATGTTATGCTCAGTAACACAGTTAAGATGCTGCATATTGGCTTCAGATATTGCAAACCATTTCCTTCATTAAAATCAAACCAACTACGAACCTGTCCCGTAAGAATTAAATTAACCGTGAAAACCAACAATGAGCAGGCTCCGTCGTCAAGGTTAAAAGGAGACATTAACAGAAATCAGCAACTCCCAGTGTAAATCGCTTTCCAGTGCCTTCCCTTCTGGGCAGTGAGCCCTGTGAGACTGCAGCTGGTGGTGGCCTCCAGTGGTGCTTCGTGTCCCCGGCGCTGGGGCTCTACTGCCGCTCCCCTTCCACCCTCTTCTTGCGAACTGCACGCCACAAAAAGGGAACAGAGTCATTGCTGCCCTCCTGAGAGCTCCTTCTCACAGACACAGCCCCTTCCCAGCACAGAAGGAAGGAGCTTCTGAGAAATACCCAGAGGAATTATGCCCATGAACACCGTAATTAATAGATCATAATGCCCAGCAGAACAGTTGTAGCTAAACTGCTTTTGTCTGTATCACAGACTGCAGAATTTCTATCTATCATATCAATATA
>VZRV01004075.1:0-12343 GCA_013398115.1 Falcunculus frontatus | reverse complement strand
CCCTGCCCCACCCAAATCCCACCCTGCCCTATCCAAAACCACTCTGCCCCGCCCAAATCCACCCTCTGCCCCGCCCAAATCCCACCCTGCCCTCTCCCGCTGTTCCTGCAGGATCCCCGTGCCCGTTCCTGTGTCCTCACCCGGGATCATGACGTGCAGCCCCTTGAGGTGCTCGTTGGTGACGCCGCTCTCGGTGCACACCTTGTCCACGAAGCGGTTGATGAACCTCACCACGGAGTTGGCCACGTCCGAGCTCTCGGCGTCCTCGAAGCCGCTCTCGGTGTCGTAGCTCTCGGCCACGCTGCCCGCGATGCTTGCCCAGGGAAACAGGGAAGGGTCAGCCCAGGACAGCCCAGCCCGGCCGTGGCCTCGGCCAGGAACGGCCCCGGCCAGGGGCCACTCCCAGAAGGGATCCGGGAGAGCTCCCACTTGTGACGGAAACCCAGGAGAGCTCCCAGTGCTGATAAAATCCCAGGAGAGCTCCCACTTGTGACAGAAACCCAGGAGAGCTCCCACTCCTGATAAAATCCCAGGAGAGCTCCCAATGCTGATATGGATCCAGGAGAGCTCCCATACTCCTGATAAAATCCCAGGAGAGCTCCCAATGCTGATATGGATCCAGGACAGCTCCCATACTCCTGATAAAATCCCAGGAGAGCTCCCAATGCTGATATGGATCCAGGAGAGCTCCCATACTCCTGATAAAATCCCAGGAGAGCTCCCAATGCTGATATGGATCCAGGACAGCTCCCATACTCCTGATAAAATCCCAGGAGAGCTCCCAATGCTGATATGGATGTAGGAGAGCTCCCATACTCCTGATAAAATCCCAGGAGAGCTCCCACCCCGATAAAAACCCAGGAGAGCTCCCAATGCTGATATGGATCCAGGAGAACTCCCAGTGCTGATAAAATCCCAGGACAGCTCCCACTCCTGATAAAATCCCAGGAGAGCTCCCAATGCTGATATGGATCCAGGACAGCTCCCATACTCCTGATAAAATCCCAGGAGAGCTCCCAATGCTGATATGGATCCAGGAGAGCTCCCATACTCCTGATAAAATCCCAGGAGAGCTCCCAATGCTGATATGGATCCAGGACAGCTCCCATACTCCTGATAAAATCCCAGGAGAGCTCCCAATGCTGATATGGATCCAGGAGAGCTCCCATACTCCTGATAAAATCCCAGGAGAGCTCCCAATGCTGATATGGCTCCCATTCCCAGTATGAACTTAGGAGAGCTCCCAGTTTTGACAGAAACCCAGGAAAGCTCTCACTCCTGGAAAAACCCAGGAAAGCTCTCACTCTTGGAAAAACCAGAGAGCTCCCACTCCTAATAGAGACCCAGGAAAGCTCCCACTCCTGACAGAGCCCAGGATTGTTCCCACTCCCAGCACGGACCCAGGAGAGCTCCCACTCCCAGAAACCACCCCCGGGCACCACAATCCACCTCAATCCCAACATAATCCTGCCCCATCCTGGGAATTCCCAATCCTGGAATCCTGGCATGGTTAGGATTGGAAAGAACCTTTACAGGCTGTTGGGGTTTTAGGAGTTCTCCTTTCGTTTTTCTTTTTCTCTCAAAGAATTTCCCCCATACATGTTGCTAAGAGACAATAATTACTGGACACTTAAGAGAGACAAAAAGACCTGGCCGCAGGGGAAGGGATCCAGTACCCTCTTTTACCTGGGGTTTTCTCATGTAGGGCAGAGATGCCGTGAGATTTGAACTGGGAAAAAGGGGTTGGGTGGAGCCCCTGGCTGTCTTTTTCTCCCAGCATTAGGAGGGGAGAGAGGCTGTGGTCACTGCAGGGAGAATTCGTCGCTGCTGCGGGGTTCTGCCTCCTGCTGCCTTCGTCCTGCCGTGAGTGGGGGCTCTGCTTGCTGCTCTTGCTGCGCTGGGACCCCGTTTAACGCCCTACCTCACTAAAGGAGGGACCTTTTCACCATCTGCTCCGGTGCCTCAGGGGAAAAACCCCGGGATCCTGAGCCCGCCTTTCCCTGGGAGCCGGGCCGTGGCTGCTCTGCCCCCGCCGTTCTTTTGGCACTGCTCTGAGCCTTCGCTGCACTGTAGCTCCTCACTCCCTGCCTGCCGAGACATCCTGGGGCTCTCCCTGCAGCTCCGGAGTTTGATACATCTCGTCTACCACCCAGGATTTTGTGTTGGTCGCTGCTGTTCCAGCCTGCTGTTCCCGAGGTGTGGCTGGGCACCGGCATCAGCTGCCCCAGGGGGTTTGTGAAGGAAGCTTTTGTCCCATCCCTTCCCGGGACCCCAGAACCGCCATGACCGCGTGAGGGCTGAGCCCGCGCCACAGCGCCCCCTGGCGGCGCGGAGGAACAGCGCCCCCGCCCCGCTCACCGGGAGTCACAGCGCCCCCTGGCGGCGCGGAGGAACAGCGCCCCCGCCCCGCTCACCGGGAGTCACAGCGCCCCCTGGCGGCGCGGAGGAACAGCGCCCCCGCCCCGCTCACCGGGAGTCACAGCGCCCCCTGGCGGCGCGGAGGAACAGCGCCCCCGCCCCGCTCACCGGGAGTCACAGCGCCCCCTGGCGGCGCGGAGGAACAGCGCCCCCGCCCCGCTCACCGGGAGTCACAGCGCCCCCTGGCGGCGCGGAGGAACAGCGCCCCCGCCCCGCTCACCGGGAGTCACAGCGCCCCCTGGCGGCGCGGAGGAACAGCGCCCCCGCCCCGCTCACCGGGAGTCACAGCGCCCCCTGGCGGCGCGGAGGAACAGCGCCCCCGCCCCGCTCACCGGGAGTCACAGCGCCCCCTGGCGGCGCGGAGGAACAGCGCCCCCGCCCCGCTCACCGGGAGTCACAGCGCCCCCTGGCGGCGCGGAGGAACAGCGCCCCCGCCCCGCTCACCGGGAGTCACAGCGCCCCCTGGCGGCGCGGAGGAATCACCGCCCCCGCCCCGCTCACCGGGAGTCACAGCGCCCCCTGGAGGAGTGGAGGAACAGCGCCCCCACCCCGCTCACCGGGAGTCACAGCGCCCCTTGGCGGCCGTGAGCAGAACTGCACCGAGGGGACAGGGCCTGGCCCGAGAGGGGCCGTCACTGGGTTCTGGTTCTGTTCGTTGTCACTGCCATGGTTATTGTGCTTTGTTTGCCTTGCTCTACATATGTGTATATCAGTAAAGAACTGTTATTCCTATTCCTCACATCTTTGCCTGAAAGCTCCTCAAAATTTCAAAATTCTAATAATTCGGAGGGAAGGGGGATGCATTTTCCATTCCAAGGGAGGTTCCTGCCTTCCTCGCAGACACCTGTCTTTCAAAGCGAGACACACCCCTCTAGTCCAACCCCCTGCAGTGAGCGGGGACATCTTTCCCTGACAGCAGCCGAATGCCCGGCACACCCCGGGAGCTCTGTCGCAGCTCGGGTCACTCCGGTGTCCCCCGGTGTCCCCAGCCCGGGCACCTGTTGGTGACGAAGCTGTTGCTGACGCTCTCCACGTCGCCGAGGCCGGAGCTGCGGAGCAGCCGGTTCTTGCTGGTGTCCAGGGGCAGGAGCAGGTAGCTCATCCTGTTGGCGTAGTGGATGGCCTGGCTGAACACCGTGCTCTCCTCCTTCTGGATCAGCTCCTGCTGCTTCTCCCTGCTCATGGTGGGCCACAGCCGCAGCTGCTCCGACGCGATCTCCAGCGCAGACTTGGCCTCCTGCGGCTCCTCCGCGCTCTCCTGGAGCGGTGCGAAGGGGATGGGGCTGTCAGCATGGACAGACCTGCAGGGATCTCCCAGAACTGGGGTGCAGCCCCTCATCCCCATCTGAGCAGGCAGCTGGAACGGGACTCCCAGAGCAGCTGTGGCTGCCCCTGGATCCCTGGCAGTGCCCAAGGCCAGGCTGGACATTGGGGCTTGGAGCAGCCTGGCACAGTGGGAGGTGTCCCTGCCATGGCAGGGGTGGCACTGGAGGGGCTCTGAGGGCCCTTCCCACCCAACCATTGCAGGATTCTGTAAGTCCACCATGAGCCCTTAGGGAAGAGCTCTCCCGGGTCTGGCTCTGACCTGCTCCGTGTGGTTCTCCTCGGCGCTGTCCAGGTACAGGGCCCGGATGTGGTTCTGGACGTCGCAGTAGAACATGGCCTCCCAGAACTGGATGTTGGTCCACACCACGTGCTCCTGCACGCAGCTGTAGGCGAACTGGGTGATGCCAGGGCTCAGTTTCTGTGCAGGGAGGTGGAAAAGGTCCGTACAAACACAGCCTTTGTGCCCAGCTCTACCCCTGCTCTCAGACCGGCCGCTGGGAAAGCCCAGGGCAGGCAGGAGGGATGTCTGCACCAGAGCTCCTCCAGCATTCCCTCAAAATTCTCCTGCCCAGCACCCACCCAGAGCCCGCAGGGCCTCGTGCTGCTGTTTTAGGGGAGGTAAAGGCTCAGCCCAGCCCAGCCCAAACACAGGATCAAGCTGAATTCCAGAGCAACCCCTTCCCACAGGTGTTCCAGCCTCCCTGGGAGCCTCAGGCCAGTCTGGGCTGGGTGGAAGGCTCTGGGCAGGAGCTGTAGAGGTTGAGAAGTCCCAAAGGGGCCACCCCCTGCAGCCTCCACCACCTCCAGGCACCCCGAGGGCTCTGGGGTGGGGACCCTGCGGTCACTCACCCTGCAGAAGGCGGTGACCAGCGGCAGCAGGGCGGCGGCGATGCCGTGCTCGTCCATGGCCGTGCAGTCCTGGGGGAGCAGTGGGGTGACCAGGGGGGCTCGGGGCCACCCCCGCCGTGTCCAGGGGAAGGAGGAGCCCCCGGCCCCGCCGTACCTGGAGGCAGCAGTTCATCATGCGGATGACAAAGTCGAATTGCTGGTGGTCCAGCACGGCTCGGTTCTGCTGCACGTGGAGGTGCAGCTCCTGTGTCAGGCACTGCCGGGCGGCCCGGCCCTTCATGGCACGCAGCACGGCTGGGAACAGCTGTGGGAACGGGATTTGGGGCTGGCACGGGGCCGTGTGGGCCCACACCGGCTGCCACGGGAGGCACTCGGACGCTGACACAAACCAGGGCACAATGCCAGGTGGGGCCGGCTGGACACGGCCGTGAAGGACAGGGGAGGAGCCCAGGGGCACTGGGAGATGGAGGAATTCACCTGGAGCCCCCAGGTGAAATCCCAGGAAGGTGAGGATGGGGACACGTCACGGGTCAGGGGTGGCCATGGCAGTGCTGGGGAAGGGGGGGAATTGGTGGTCCCAGAGGGATTCCCAATCCAAGTGGCTCCATGGTTCTGCTACTGAGGTGGGAATGGGGCTCTGCTCGCAGGGAACAGGGACAGGAGGAGAGGGAACGGCCTCAGGCTGGGCCAGGGGAGGGTCGGGGTGGGTATGAGGGAAATTTTCCATCCTGAAAAGGGTTTTCCAGCCCAGGAACAGGGACGGGAGGAGAGGGAACAGCCTCAGGCAGGGCCAGGGGAGGCTCAGGGTGGGTATCAGAGAAATTTTCCACCCTGGAAAGGGTCTTCCAGCCCTGGCACACGGGGGAGTGCCCATCCCTGGCACTTGGGGACAGGGTCAGGGGTGGTCTTGGCAGTGCTGGGGCTGGTCAGACTCGACGGGCTCCGAGGGATTGTCCACCCTCAATAACTCTGTGATTCTACAACCTTTTGACCCTCAGCAACCAGCAGGACGTGGACACGGACAGGAACATCCTCTCCATCCCCAGAGGACACTGAGCCCCCAAGCTCAGCCCCCGTCACCTTTTTGGCCTCCAGCATCTTGTTCTCGAAGACGTAGGAGATGCAGTTCCTGACCACCTCCAGGCGCCGGGCGCTGTTGGCCAGGGCATTCCCATTGCGCTCCAGGATGGCAGCTGCCAACAGATCCCAGTCAGTGCAGGGGTGGGGTGGGACCTGCACCCCTGGGCACGGTGTCCCCCTGCTCCAGGGGGCCTTCAGGGGCCTTGGGAGCCTGTGGGGAGCTGAGGGGGTCGGAGCTGCTGCTTCTCCGTGTTCTGCTCCTGTGATGTGACCCAGAGCCAGCAGCCCCCCAGGACAGGGTCCCCTGGTGCCCCATGGCCTCCAGCAGCCCCCAGGACAGAGTCCTCTGGTGCCCCATGGCCTCCAGCAGCCCCCCAGGACAGGGGCCCCTGTGCCCCATGTACCCATGGGGGTCCTGAGGGCACCATGGCCTCCAGCAGCCCCCAGGACAGGGTCCCCTGGTGCCCCATGGCCTCCAGCAGCCCCCCAAAGCAGGGTCCCCCCATGCCCCATGTATCCATGGGGGTCCTGAGGGCACCATGGCCTCCAGCAGCCCCCAGGACAGGGTCCCCTGGTGCCCCCACAGCCTCCAGCAGCCTCCAGGAAAGGGTCCCCCGTGCCCCACATATCCATGAGGGTCCCCTGGTGCCCCATGGCCTCCAGCAGCCCCCAGGACAGAGTCCCCTGGTGCCCCCACAGCCTCCAGCAGCCCCCAGGACAGAGTCCCCTGGTGCCCCATGGCCTCCAGCAGCCCCCAGGACAGAGTCCCCTGGTGCCCCATGGCCTCCAGCAGCCCCCCAAAGCAGGGTCCCCCCATGCCCCATGTATCCATGGGGGTCCTGAGGGCACCATGGCCTCCAGCAGCCCCCAGGACAGGGTCCCCTGGGGCCCCATGGCCTCCAGCAGCCCCCAGGACAGGGTCCCCTGGTGCCCCCACAGCCTCCAGCAGCCCCCAGGACAGGGTCCCCCTGTGCCCCACACATTGATGGGGGTACTGAGGGCACTGTGCCCCCCAGCAGCCCCCAGGACAGGTCCCCCCCTGTGCCCCACATACCGATGGGGGGTCCCGAGGGCACCATGCACTTCTTCTCAGCCTTGACGGCGGGCGGGGCCGTCTGCAGCTTGGCCGTGGCCTGGTCGATGATCCACTGCACCGTGCCCTCGTCCAGCCGTGGGAAGGGTCTCTGGTGCAGGCGCAGGTGGCAGCCCTCGGTGGGCTTCTGCACCTTGTGCATGGTCACTGCAGGGTACGGGTTCTCCTGCGAGGGACAGCCCCGAGGTCACCGCGTGTCCCCTCCCGGGACAGGAGCCCTGAGCCCCTGCTCTGCTCCCAGCTGCAATCTGCAAGCCCCAGGATGTGCTGCCCCGAGCCCCAGGGACACACAGCTGTGGCATGGCCGGGAGCCAAGTGCCACCAGGAGATCTGTCCCCGCCAGCCGAGGCTCCCAGGGGCACTCCTGCCTTCAGGTGCCATCAGAAACCTCAGGCTGGGCCAGGGGAGGCTCAGGTTGGACATCAGCAGGAATTTCCCCATGGAAAGGGTGCTCAGGCCTTGGAACTGCCCAGGGAGGTTTGGAGTGCCCATCCCTGGGGGTGTCCAGGGAATTCCTGGAGGTGGCACTCAGGGCTCTGGGCTGGGGACAAGGTGGGGACGGGCACAGCTGGGACTGGATGGGCTGGGAAGGCTTTTCCAGCCTCAGGGATTCTGGGATTCTGTGGTCCTATAAAACCAGGGAATCCCACTGCCAGGACCTCTGGGCACACGAGGATGTGCCTGAGCACAGGTGACAGCACAAGGAGGGACAGGATCTGTCACCACGAGCTTATGGAGGGAGGACAGAGTGAGCAGAGTGAGCAGGACTCCAGCCCTGGCTCTCCCTGCCCCGTATCCCCCAGCACATTCCAGCTCCTGCCCGGGGGGGCTCCAGGACTCACATTTTTGTAGAGTTTCTCTGCCAGCTCCTTGATGTGCCTCAGGATTTTCTGCTTGTTCCCCTCCTCTGCCTTCATGCGTTTCACCTCGTAGGCCACGAGCTGGGGAGCACAGGGGTGACAGGAGCAGCTCCAGCGCCTCTCCCAGAGCCGGGACCAGGGCAGATCCCGGGAATGCGGGGAGGGGGAGCTGCCCCAGGCCTCACCTCGTCGAAGAGGTCGATGGGGCGATAGGGGGCCCCCCGCTCGGTGACAAAGCCAGCAAAGGCCATCCCCTCCAGCACCTTGGTGAGGAAATCGTCCTCCGTGAGCCCCCGCTGGCCCAGGAACGCCGCCTGCCAAGGGAACGGCCGTGCCATCAGCAGAGAGAGGGACGGGCACTTGGGTGGCACTGGGACCCTGCCACCTCCTCCCCTGTGCCAGCCGGGAGCAGGGACAGGGTTGGCAAGGGAATCTGAGCCTCTGGCCCATGGCTGCAGGACAAGGGGCAAAGGAAGGGCTCTGGTGTCACCTTGGTGTGCAGAGGTGGGACACGGGGACATGGGGACATGGGGACATGGGGACACGGGGACACGGGGACATGGGGACACGAGGACACAGAGGCACAGAGGTACAGGGCCAGAGGGACACGGGGACAGAAGGTACAGGGACACAGGGATGCAGGAACACAGGGACACGGGGACACGGGGCCAGAGGGACATGGGGACAGAGGGGTACAGGGACACAGGGACACAGGGATGCAGGGACACGGGGACATGGGGATACAGGGCCAGAGAGACATGGGGACAGAGGGGTACAGGGACACAGGGATGCAGGAACACAGGGACACGGGGACAGAAGGTACAGGGACACAGGGATGCAGGAACACAGGGACATGGGGACACAGGCCAGAGGTAATCAAGGACATAGGGCCAGAGGGACACGGGGACAGAAGGTACAGGGACACAGGGATGCAGGAACACAGGGACACGGGGACACAGGGACACAGAGCCAGAGGTACTCAAGGAAATAGGGCCAGAGGGACACAGGAACACAGGGATACAGTGACACAGGGATACAGGGCCAGAGGGACACAGGAACAGAAGGTACAGGGACACCAGGATGCAGGAACACAGGGACACGGGAACACAGGGACACAGGGCCAGAGGTACTCAAGGACACAGGGCCAGAGTGACAGGAACACAGCGATACAGTGACACAGGGCCAGAGGGACTCAAGGGCACAGGGCCAGAGGATTGCAGGTGGCCCCTCAGCAGTGCCAACACCTCCCAAAATCCCCAGCTCCAGGCCTGGGGAGCTCTGCAGGAGCACCCCAACGCTCCGGGGCATGAGCAGGGAAACGCCGCCTGCTCCGGGAGACCTCGTGAGGCTCAAGGACAAACACGGGATGCAGGTGGGCCCGGCAGGGAGGTCACTGCCTGGAAAGCTGGGATTGTTTCCCGGATCCAGCCTGGCTCAGCCCAGATGAGGTGCTCACCTTGTGGAAGCGGATGACGGGCTCGGGGTGGATGCGGATGATGTGCAGGCACCAGCGGTAGCCCTGCAGCAGCTGAGCAAACAGGCGCAGGAACACGGCCCGGATCTCCTTGTCCTGGAACAGGGAAGGGCAGCCTGGGCTGGGGGGCCATGGGGTGGGGATGGGGCAGCTCCCAGGGCAGGAATTTCCCCCCAGCACGGGATCAACGCCGGGCTCAGGGCAGGGAGCGCGGCTGAGATCCCAGGGAAAAGGGGCACGGCAGCCTGGATTCACTGCTCTGCCCCCTGGAGCTGCACAGGGACGGGAGGGAGCTCTGCAGCTCCAGGATGCTGGAAACCCAAACATTCCCTGTGTGCTCCAGCCCGGCTGTGAATCCAGAGTCCAAGGCACTGGAGCAGTGGCCTTGGATGGACACAGAGCTGGAATGGTGCCCGAGAGCCGGGGTGTTCCTGGGGAACAGCCCCCACCAAGGGTCCCTCTCCCTCCTGTCCAAGATTTGGGGTGTTCCTGGGGAACAGCCCCCACCGAGGGTCCATCTCCCTCCTGTCCCCCTGTCCAAGATTTGGGGTGTCCCTGGGGAGCAGCCCCCACCAAGGGTCCCTCTCCCTCCTGTCCCCCTGTCTGAGATCCAGGGTGTCCCTGGGAACAGCCCCTCCCTGAGGGTCCCTCTCCCTCCTGTCCCCCTGCCCAAGATCCGGGGTGTCCCTGGGGACAGCCCCTCCCTGAGGGTCCCTCTCCCTCCTGTCCCACCCTGTCCCAGATCTGGGATGTCCCTGGGGACAGCCCCTCCCCAAGGGTCCCTCTCCCTCCTGTCCCCCTGCCCAAGATCCGGGGTGTCCCTGGGAACAGCCCCTCCCTGAGGGTCCCTCTCCCTCCTGTCCCACCCTGTCCCAGATCCGGGATGTCCCTGGGGACAGCCCCTCCCCAAGGGTCCCTCTCCCTCCCACCACTCACCTGCATCTTGAGGGAGGAGGCAGAAATGGTGGAAGGGGGGAAGGCGAGGTCAGCCACCTCCAGCTCCGGGTCCAGGACCTGCCCAGGGAGGACACTCAGCTCAGGCCCCATCCCGGCTGGAAAAGCCAGGGAGATTTCCCCAGAGACCCCACAGCCCCTAAGGAAAAGGTCTGAGGGGCTGGGAGACAAAGCAGGAGGGTCAGGAATGCTCTGTGGGGCCTGACCCTTCCTTGGGAGCACGGCTGGCACTGGGATCCAGGGAGGGGGGAGACCTTCACCCCCCTGCCCCGGAATGGTGGAGCAGCAGGAGCTGTGGCCTTTGCTCTGGAAGGGCCTCGGGAACACGGGAGCAGCCAGGCCACAGCTGCTTCCTGCCCCCGGGCCGGGAGCCAGAGCCCCATTCCCAGAAACCTTTGGCAAAGGAACCCCCCCTTCCCCCGGCACTGCTGGACATCAGAGGGCATTGGACTGGGAATGGGCACTGGGACAGGGGCAGCAGCACCCCGAGGAAAGGATGGATCCCTGCTCAGGGAGGAGTTCCTGCTGCTCCACTCGAGCTCCCATGGACACATGTGCCATTGCCAGGGCACTGGCCAGAGGCCATCGGGGTCAGGAATGGTCCCTGAGACAGGATCCTGAGGTATGGACAGGATCCCACGGACTGGACAGGATCCCGAGGGATGGACAGGATCCCACGGACTGGACAGGATCCCGAGGGATGGACAGGATCCCACGGACTGGACAGGATCCCGAGGGATGGACAGGATCCCACGGACTGGACAGGATCCCGAGGGATGGACAGGATCCCACGGACTGGACAGGATCCCGAGGGATGGACAGGATCCCACGGACTGGACAGGATCCCGAGGGATGGACAGGATCCCACGGACTGGACAGGATCCCGAGGGATGGACAGGATCCCACGGACTGGACAGGATCCCGAGGGATGGACAGGATCCCACGGACTGGACAGGATCCCGAGGGATGGACAGGATCCCACGGACTGGACAGGATCCCGAGGGATGGACAGGATCCCACGGACTGGACAGGATCCCGAGGGATGGACAGGATCCCACGGACTGGACAGGATCCCGAGGGATGGACAGGATCCCACGGACTGGACAGGATCCCGAGGGATGGACAGGATCCCACGGACTGGACAGGATCCCGAGGGATGGACAGGATCCCACGGACTGGACAGGATCCCGAGGGATGGACAGGATCCCACGGACTGGACAGGATCCCGAGGGATGGACAGGATCCCACGGACTGGACAGGATCCCGAGGGATGGACAGGATCCCACGGACTGGACAGGATCCCGAGGGATGGACAGGATCCCACGGACTGGACAGGATCCCGAGGGATGGACAGGATCCCACGGACTGGACAGGATCCCGAGGGATGGACAGGATCCCACGGACTGGACAGGATCCCGAGGGATGGACAGGATCCCACGGACTGGACAGGATCCCGAGGTATGGACAGGACCCTGAGGCACGGACAGGATCCCAAAGCATGGAAAGGATCCCAAGGTATGGACAGGATCCCAAACCGTGGACAGCATCCCAAAGCATGGAAAGTATCCCAAGGTATGGACAGGAGCCCAAAACATGGACAGGATCCCACGGAATGGACAGGATCCTGAGGCATGGACAGGATCCCGAGGTATGGACAGGACCCTGAGGCACGGACAGGATCCCAAACCATGGATCCTGAGGTAGGAATCCTACTCGCAGAGGAGCCCCGGCTCCATTCCCAGCTCCATTCCCGGCTCCATTCCCAGCTCCATTCCCAGCTCCCTGCACACGTGTGTCATTCCCAGGGAACGGTGTTGGTGCCCCAGGGATGCCCTGGGGAAGGGGAATGCCCTGGCACTCACCATGGACAGGGCTTCCCGCGTCTGCTGGAGCAGGGGCTCCGGGAGCAGGGAGATGTGCACACACTCGGGGACGTTCACGGTGCCACCGTCCAGGTCTGCGATCACCACGTCCAGCTGGAACGGAGGGACAGCAGTGGGACACGGCCCCGCTTCCCAATGCTGCTTCCCAATCCTGCTTCCCATATCCCGCATCCCACATCCTGCTTCCCAGTGCCACTTCCCAATGCTGCTTCCCAATCCTGCTTCCCATATCCCGCATCCCACATCCCGCTTCCCACATCCTCCATCCCACATCCCACCCCCCGCATCCCACAGCCCGCATCCCATATCCCGTATCCCACATCCCGTATCCCATATCCCATATCCCACATCCCACATCCCATATCCCGCTTCCCACATCCTCCATCCCACATCCCACACCCCGCAT
>VZRV01004064.1:29396-161373 GCA_013398115.1 Falcunculus frontatus | reverse complement strand
AAGGGCTTTTCTGGCTTCCTTGTTTTCAGCAAGAAGACAGTTTTCTCTGAAAGCATTTGAACTGCAAGCCTGGTGAGCTGGAATTGCAGTAAATCACACATGTAAAATCATCACTACTGTGTGTTCAACACGTAGTGGGAGTAGGTGAAACTACTGAGGCTGAGGAATTAGATCTTGAGGGAGAGAAAATATTTCCAAGAAAAATAATTTCACTAATGAAAGAGTCCAGGTGTCTTGTCCTGTGGATTAAAGAGTCACTTTGGCCTCTTTGGCAGCAGAACATGACTGGGCAGAGGAGCTGCCTTGGCTTCACATCTCCTTGCACTGGTCCGGGGCTGGATTTTTATCTTTGGCCTCCTCAATATTCCTTTTCTTTCCCTCTCCCTCCCTTATCTTTGGCTCACACAGTAAAATCTCGTATTCCCGTACCCTTCTATAACTTTTGGTCATTCACTGCATTGTACAAAAGGATAAAATTGGCTTTAAGTCCAAGGCCACCAAGAAGAAAGACGTAGAGGGACTTTGGACAAAGGATGGATGGACAGGACACAAAGAATTCCTTCCCACTTCCAGAGGGCAGAGATGGGTGGGATATTGGGAAGGAATTCCTCCCAGTGAGGGTGGGGAGGGACTGGGATGGAATTCCCAGAGCAGCTGTGGCTGTCTCTGGATCCCTGGAAGTGTCCAAGGCCAGGTTGGAGCACCCGGGGACAGTGGGAGGTGTCCCTGCCCATGGCGGGGGGGGCACTGAGTGGGGTTTAAAATCCCTCCCAACCCAAACCACTCCATGATTCCATGATCCCGAGTGGACCCTGGATGTTTCAAGAAGTTTGCTGTGTACTGGCCCTTGCTTTCAATTCAAAAAATTCAAACCACCGGTGAGTGAGAACAGCTAATCCAATTTAGAAACTTTTTGCACTTAATTCCTGGAATTGTGGTTTCTCAGCAAGGGTCACACTTTATTCAGTGATCGTGAGATGGCAACAAATTGCTAAAAACTACTTCAGCTGAGAAAAAAGCAAAAAAAAAAAAAGGCAAAGAAAGGAGGACGTCTTCCCCCCCACCCCCAGCACAGAAATTACTGCACAGAAACCCCTGTATTTCACTGTAAAAATATATTTAAAACCAATTCAGGAAGATTAAAGTTGGCAACTGTGCAATAAGCTGATTTTTCTCTCTTTTAAGGCATGATAGATCCGACTCTGGGCTTGGCGCACTCGAGCCCTTTTCCATCTTCTCCCTTTTAAGGGGTGTATTTTTGAAAGGTAAAATCAGCTGCTTTTGTTGCAGCATCCCAATATGTGCTTCCTCTTGTGAGTTAAAATCAGTGGCTGATATAACCTCTGCTGGGAGTCGGAAATGAAGCTGCTGCTTGGGGCTACTGATGGGGGATTTTGTGAGGGTTCTCTCTGGCAACTTTTCAGATGTCTGGAGTTTTGTCCCTACAACAGCCATGGAAAATAAGTTTTAGGGGCCGTGAGCTGCTGGTGGAAAGTTTGCACTTCAGTGCCCTGTTTTGATGCCACATCTGAATTCAGAAGTGTGACGAGTCCTGAGATTTCTGCAGAGGAGACCTTGGGGGTTTTCCACGGGGGAAGCTGCTCCTTTGGAAATCCAAGATTCAGGAGATGATGGTTGTGTTCACTTTAAATAAGTAGGAATCTGGAAAGAAGATTCTTTCTAGTGGCATTGATAGAGTTTGGGAGTAATTTCAGAGGCTTCCCAGCTGATTGTTAAAAAAGAAGAAATAATTCCTTGACTCTGCTCATGGAATAGTCATGATTTTCATGGCTGGATCCTTCAGCTCCTGCTCTGCTGGACACTACTCAAGGTGTGAATTTCCAACTCTCCTGGATCGTAAAAGGGATTTGGATCAAGCCCTCCAGGAGAGTTTGGCAGACTCAGGGCTATCCATACCACCAGGTGTCCAACCAACAGCAAAATATCCCTTCTAATGTCCCACAACCCCTTCTGGGGATAATTAATGGGTGGAAAAATGGTCCTTGGGGCTGCCTGGGAGAAAAATGGAGATGGATTTCTTCAACGCAATGAGGGAGCCTCTGGAAAGGGCCATCCCCAACGTGTCAGCACACAAATCACTCTGAGCACTGAACACAGCTCTGTTTTATTGGCCACCTTTAATAAAAATCTTTTTAAAAAATCAAAACACCTGTCAGGTATTTTAAGGACACTTGGAGAGGAAAATTGCAGCTGGTCAGATCCTGAATTTCTGCCTCCAGTCTAGCCATGTAAACTGCAATGATAAAACCAGCTGAGCCACAAAGAGAAACAAAATAAAATCGACAGGGCCACCAAAGCCAGACAAAACAAATGGATATCTTACGGTACGTAAACTATTATGAAATGACTTTTAATTTCTCTGCCTACTCTGGCAAGTTGCCATCTGTGAGCAAACATATTGATTAATTATTTTCAGTGATATAAGAAAAAGGGCTGAAGGGCCAGGTTTCAGATAATATCAGCAACAGCACGGAGTGATGGCAACTTCCTTGGCAGGTGGAGAAGTAAAATTAATGCCCTCTGCCAAGCTGGACTGCATAAATAAAGAATGAATTTTTAAAAATTTATTGATTCCCTGTGGATTTCTTGCCAAGGAGATGCTCACATCAGCTTATCTGAGTTGAAACTGGGCATCAGAGGAGGAAATCCACACCAATTCTTCAGTTTGCATACCATAACCTTCATTAAGTCACGAGTCAGATTCGTGGCTGTGTATTATCCATCCAGGAAGGCCCTTGCACCCAATGGATAGTTCCTCTAGAATATCTGAAAATCAGATATTTGAGGACCATCTGCTTCTGGCAGCTCTTGTCCAGCTGTTGGTGCCATGTTCAACGGATAATATTTGGTTGTGGGTTCTGGTTTAGGGTTGCAGAAGTGAAAGGGAATCCACTGAAATCCCATCACCCTTTCACTGGTGTGGGAACTGACCTAAAACATTGCTCCTGTTGATGGAATATAGGAAGATGAGATGTACCAGTAGGGGTTGAAACACTGGCATCAGTTTTTAACTGCATGAACCTAGGCGAAAAACCCTTCAGAAACTTCTCTTTGTCTTTTTGGTCTGTTTGTGTTTGTACAGCTCCTGGTGCAATGCAGCCACCAACTGAAAAGGCTCCTGTGTCCAGGTAACAATTGAAAGGCAACACTATTAAATATTAAAATACTAACTCAAATATTCCAGTCAAGCAAACATCTTCATTTAAAGAGAGTGAATATTCCAATTTTCCTCCGGGAGGACTTGTTGAAAACCGGACATTAAGAACAACTTTTTTTTCCCCCTGAAAGTCTAGACAGTAACAGAATTAACTCCTAAAGATAAAGATCCAAAGATCAAGAGAAATGTCTTATTTCATTTCAGCCCGCCACTGATCAGGAACATGAACCATTACCCCCCATCAACAGGGCTTTATGTTTAACTGAAAAGCCATAAGGAGGAACAGATTTACAGGATGTTCCTCAATGATGCTGCAAGAGTCATTCAGGTGCTGCCTTTGACTTCTTGCCCCATTTCCTTTCCAGCATGTGATTTTTAAAGAAAAGCAAAGCAATTTGCCCTTTTTGGATCATCAGACACGAAGCAGTGAATTCTTCACCAGGAGTTAAAGCCCAGCTGCAGGAGTGCAGCTCGGAGTTGTAGCTGCTCACTGATGCCTGGTAAATTGGATAATGGTTTTCAGCTTCCTTTCCTTGTTACAGCTGTTGCCTTCAATCTGGTTTGGGGGTTTGATTAAAATAACATTATTTCTCTAACTTGGTAATTGCCTGGTGCTGGGTGACAAAAATGAACTCATCTTTTTTTTTCTAGGGAGAGTCAAGGATCTGCTCAAGAAGAAATCACCAACAGGCCCAGAAAACTGATACAGCAGGGCAGCAAAATAAAATACAGGACTTGAAAAACTTTGCACAGAAGATCAGTGGAGAAGGAAACCTGCAATGGTTTGTGCTGGTTTTAACCCTTTCACCCAACCCTGACCCCCTTTTCTCATCCCACGGGAAGGGAGGACAATTTGCCATGGTGCCACTGTCACCAGGCACCAGTTTAGAAATGCAACATCCCTGAATCTCCTGGTATTATCTGAGAATTTTAAAAAATGTTCTAAAGAGACTGACAGCAAAGTGAGGTAAACTCCCGTGTGTTAATCTCTAGAAGAAACTAAAGAGCAATTCATACAAGTGCAAACAAAGATGAAAAACTCTACTGCAAAGATCAGGGGCCATTATTTTGTCTTTGTGGAAGACAGCAGTTGCTTTTGTGCCGATGGAAATGGGCCAGAGAAAGGAAAGTTGGGCAAAGAAAGAAATATTCTTCCCATTTTATGGCCAGGGAGTTTTAGCACAGGCACTTGACAGAACTTCCACAGCCTCATCTCGGAGAAGTCAGGATAGGAACTCAGATTTAGTTCCAATAAGCAGCTTTTATCACAAGATTGTTTTTCTTCCTTTTATAACTTGTAGAATCTACATAAATAACCAATAAGCCTTTAAAAATGGGATCCCTCTTCTTCTTCTCTTCCATTTCCAATTCTCAGCCTGGTTACATTGGCCAGTTTATTATCTCAAATGTTTACTTTCCACTATAAATGGAAATGACTTTTTCCCCTTCTTCTTCATGTTTCATGGTCATAATATCCTCCAGTGTTCCATTATCTCTCAGTACCTATGATAGATCAAAATCTTATGGACTCACTATTTTGTAATAAATTAAATTGACTGTAATAGAAAACTTAAGTAGCTGTAATGGTTTTTTATAAGTAATGGGTAAACTGGATTTTCTGTAGTTGAAATGGATTTCTAAATAATTTATCATCCTATGTAAATTCGTGTAAGAATGCAGGGAGTGAGAGTGGGAAAATCACAATCCAGTGCCATTCTGGAGAGATTGTGTATTTATAAGGACATTGTTCATTAATTTTTGAGAACAGAGCTATTATTTATCAGGCACAATTTGCTTCCATGCTGGTTACACTGCAGTCATATAAGGCCTCTAAAATCATGGTGGAAAAGGGGAAAATGTCAGGGAAATTTGGTTCAAATTATGCCTTAAGCATCGATGGAGATAAAAATCTCTGAAATTTATGCCAATTGTCAGGGAGAAAATAGGTTTACCTACAGTTGGAATTTGAGGAGCCTTCTAAAATATTCCAAGCGGAAAGGTTTTGTTGGAGGTCTCGTGCTTCAATCACAGTTTCAACATAAGTCTTTGTTGCTCTCATATTTCACCCGAGCAGAAGTATTGATCAGAGCACAGAAAGTATTTGTGATTCATCTCCAGCTGCACTTTTGTGCCTCTGGCTTGTGTTTAAGTGTGATGACAAATATTTTGACACCGAACTGATGAGCTGGCTGATAAATACTTGCTCCTCTGCATGCCAAATGTCATAAACTCACCGCACAGAATTCCCTGCTTCCCTGTTCCTTTGCTGCAAAAAGAGGGGAGGGAAAAGGTTTCTTTGCTGCTCTTGTACTTGCAGGAAAGGGGCCTCTGATGAAGAATAACGGGATGGAAAATGGCATTTGGGGTGAGAGACACAAATTGCTCCTTGCTTTGTATTCCCTGAGCCCCCTGAGTTCTGCTTCAGGCTTGGAATTAAGGGGAAAATCTGCTGTGGAAGTTCCCACCTTAACTGCAGAATAGAAAACCCAGAGAATGTGTTGTTCCTTCAACCTGGGTGCTGAATTGCATTGATCAAAGCACACCTGGTACAAACAGAGGTGTGACATCTCCAATGGGATCAGCCTCCAGAGGACCCTTTCTCCCAAAAGTGCCAGAGGTCTCATGGAGCTGCTTTACTCTGCCCCATTGTGGGGCTTGAACAGGACACGTGGATTGGGAACAGGAGCTCTGGTGGGTGATGAGTGGCTAAAGTGAGCCTTCCTGCAGGTGCTGGCGGCTCTCAGAGGGCAAACGTGTCACAGGGGCAGCCTTTCATTCCTTTGGCAAGCTTGAACAAGGAGGAGAAGAGAATCCAGCTCTGCAATTCAAACTTCGTATTTTTACTGTTTCCTGTCCTGGTTTTCCTGTTCTTTCTCCCATTCGGATTCCTCTAGTCTTTCTTCTCTAACAAACAGCACATTGGCAGAATTTTTTGGCTCAGTATGGTGAGACTCGTCCCTCTTTGCTTTACTCCTTGCCCATTCCACGCCTCTGCCCCGCTCCCTGCCTTCAGCAGAGATGAAATTCCTCCTTACGCCAGAAAATCTCTGTGTGCCTGAGGAGGGGACCTGTCAGACACATCCTGGCACCAGAGTTTTGGATGATCTTTTCATTATTCCGATGGTCAGCGCTGCCCATGGCGAGTGCCAGCCTCGATATCTGTGACAGTGATGCCATGATGCTTTTTTTGCTTTTTTATATGTATACCCCCTCTATATACTCTTTGGTATAACTTTTATGTATTCTCAAGGGCCTTTTAGCCCACATACTCCTAATTGTTCAGGTTTGATAACCAGCACAGGCCCAGTATTCCCTTAAGCCAGGAGACCAAACATCTCAGAAGCCTCAGACACCAAGGCCTTCTCTGGAACACATTTTGTAAACTAAGATAGGCCTGTCCAAGAGGGGAAAGTTCCTCAGAGAGGGGGGTTCGCTCAGCCTCTCATTGGGGAATCTTTGATAGATATGCTCATTGGTAAAGCCTAGCATTTTATACCCAAACCATTGTGGGTGTGCATTTCGGGGGGTGCTCACGGGGGTACATTTTGGTGTGCATTTGGATGTGCATTCCAGCGTGCTCCACCTGGACGGAGTGCACCAAGGATCCTTCAAATAAATACCAAGGGAAAATCCCTTTTTCCCTTCTAACCGTGTTTGGCTCTTGATTTTAAGACCAAGAAAAGGCATCAACAGGGGCAGCTCAGATCCGTCCCTGCCCTCAGCTCAGCTGTCACACAGCCTGACAGGGCCCTGCTGCTCTGGGAAATCCTTCAACCCACAGCACTTCTGGGACAAGTTTGTGCTCATCCCACACTTGTACAGCAGGCGCAGGAAAATCTGGGGACCAGAAATACCCAAGGGCAAAACACCAAGCCAGGAAACCTCTGGGTTTTATTTATCTTTGAATCAAGGGTGCCTTTTAGTGGCTTAACGCAGACACCTTTCAATACCAGAACTAACTAGTACTAAGTGAAAGAAGTAATTAATGCACTGGAAATAATCAATATTGAAAACATCACTGCGTGTAAAAAGTAACACAGAACATGGAGGAGAGTGAACGAGCAGTAAGTTTAAATGTGATTTTTTTTTTAGAACCCATTTCATTTACTTGATGCTGTGTTGTTGGTTGATTCTGGGCTCATTAACTGACACACAAATCAGCTTTTTGCCTCATATAGACGGTGTGTTTAATGAATATTCTAAACTGGTGTTTTGTTAATGCACCGCTTTAATTAGTGGGTAGAAAAGACTCCAAACACCTTTAAATTGTGTAATTTCCAGGGCATCATGAGAGAAAGGAAACAGTGAATTTCTAACTCCCTTCAGAAAATAAAAATCCAAAGTAATGGCTGCAGCTATTTGTGTTGGCCATAAAAATTGATATAACATGTGGTAAACCTCCTATTGGGTATTATTACAAATGATTGATTCCTCTCTCCTCCTTCAGTTTAGATAGTGCGGTTCTTACTGTACAAACAACTCATGAAAAGTCAACATGTTTTACAAGTAAATAATTTACAGCCACTCTGCAGAACATGGAATAATATTTTACGCTAAGTGACATTAATTAGGCTGGAAATATTCACATGGCAAAGGGCTGGGAGATGGCTGCTGCAAAGGAAATTCTTTTCTTTGCAGTCTAAATGCAAATCAGAAGCTTGGAGAGTCACGACCACATTGCTCTGGAGGGAGAAATAATTCCCATTAAATACCAGCTCTGAAATATCTCCAAGATTTGGGGAATGTGAGCCAAATTCAAGGCAGTGACAGTCTCAGGTGTTGCTGTCTTTGAAGGTTTTAGATGTGTTTTAGGTCTGTTTTAATTAGAGGTGAGATTTATCTCATACTTTTGTGTTTTCATCCCATAAACCCATGGTTATCCTCAGCCGTAGCAGCAAACCAAGTGTCTGGGCAGGATTGGTGTCACATACCTGGGATTTTAGGGTCAGTGCAAGATGCTGTGCTTTGAAAATGTGCTCTAGAACCACTCACGAATTCCTGAACTTATGCTGCTCAAGACTCCTGTCTAAAGTGGGTTTCTTCAGAAGGAATTGGTGATTGATCACCCACCACCTTCCAACCACCATCCAAAAGCACAATGTTGAGAAAGAAATCATAAAATCATGGAATGGTTTGGGTGGGAAGGGACCTTAAATCCCACCCAGTGCCACCCCTCCCATGGTCTCAGGGGGCTCCAAGCCCCGTCCAACCTGGCCTTGGACACTTGCAGAGATGCAGGGGCAGCCACAGCTTCTCTGGGCAATCAATCTCTGTGCCCTCAGGGCAGCTCAAAAGGGGAGTGGAATTAAAAATCTCGCTTGTAAACTGAGACGTGAGATGGACTTTGTTGATATCTCGCAAATTCGCAGAGATTTGGGGTTTTTTTTCGGTTTTATCCTTGCTGCAGAATGAAGAATTCTCAAAGTCCATCCCATGTAGTGAAAACCAAGCCCAAACCTGTGGATCAAGTCTTCCTCATCTTAAATCAGCACAATTTTGTCACCTCCAGAGGCTGCCTAGGCTTATGCAGGACAGGCTGGGACCACGTGTACCCCATTTCTCTGTTCTGACACACAGCCTAAAACGAGCAGGCCATTTGTCTGCTAGGCTGGGTTAAAAACAGATATTGCATAAATACTTTCTCCTCTGAATTGTAACCAGCTTGATAGAATTGTTCTGCTTTTGCGGCATGAATCTGCCGAGAGCTGCGTCCTGCAATGGGCTCTGTGTGTGTGGAATAAATAAACACCTGCAATAAAAGGGTGTATGGAAGGGAAATAAAACCTGTTGACCAGACTTCTTGCACCTCTATAAATGCTGTGCACCTCCATAAAAAGTGATTTCAGTGTCCTGAGCAGCAGTGCCTCGGTGCAGCATTTCTGCTCCAGAAAACTTGGGATTAAGGCACATCCCGACCTGGATAAAAGCGAGTGGGAGATGGTTTTATACCTGCTGAGGTATCACAGAACCTGTATAAAAATGTCTATATAAATGTAAAACAGTAATTCATTCCAATTCATAGAAACTTAGCGGGAAAAATTTAATGAGAGGGAAAGAGATCTGGGTTTGGATTTGGGTTCCCTGGTTTGGGAAGGAATGACCCATTTGGGGCAGGAAGTGTTGCTGAGCTCCTTAATTTCACAGCAGGTTCCTTAAAAACCCACCCACCTGGAGCTTGAGCTGCTGACAGAAAGGTCTGGACTCCAAATTTGATGGCCAAATTGATTTTGATTTTTTGCACCCTGACAAATGCTTTTGAAGCGGTTGACGGCAGGCGTACGTAAGATGTGCTCCAAAATTTGGAGAATTTAATTTTCACAAATTTCACATTTCAGTATTTGAAGTACAAAAAAATCTGAGTATAAACCTTACTTTTTATGTGGTGATTTGTTTTATTTTGGAGTTAATTTTCTATCGAATAAAGCAATATTATCCTCTGAATCATCGTTTAGAAAATTGGGAAAAAAGGCTTTTTCCTGACTATTTTTCCACCCTCACTTTCACTGGGTTCTAAGTGTTTAGAACAAATAATTAAACAATTACCTCTAATAAAACTGATATCCCATTGCTGGAGAACAGAAGAATTCCTTCCCTGGAAATTGGGAAGAATATTGTTGCCATGTAATTTTCTTCCAGACACTGTGAGTGATCTGGATGATTTACTTTGGGATTTCCTTGCTCTTTAAACCTCACTCAAAACCAAATTTCACGTGTTAGACATAAATTAAGCTCTAATCTCTCGAAAACTAACAGAAATTAGGGGGAAAAAAGAATATGGCTGCTGCTAATTGCAGTTAAATATCCTCCTACATCGGCACTTCACGATTGGGATCTGCTGTGTTTGTACTTTGGGATGTTTGAAATGAAATTCAAACTCACACTCCCGGTAGGAGTAATTTATATTATAAATAATTGTATCAAATATCTGCTGATATTAGGATAATATTAAGGAACTGTTTTATTGCCTGACATTCTACAGGAGCTTCTCTGCTCAGGAAAATGTGAGGGGGTGTTTTGGAAAGCAGGGAAATGGTTTTTTTGAGATGATGGAAATGGTGGAAATTTAATTGCGACCCTTTGTGCCGATTCTTCAGATTCCTCTGTGCTGCACGATTTGAGGTCAGTAGCAAGGTGTTGAAAAAACCACAAACGTTTAAATTTAAATCTTTAACTTGGAAATATTAAACATAAATACATATTGGCTTTTATACACCTCGAATATATGCCATGTACAAGGCAACTAGACTTAAATGCTTTAAGGTTTAAATTGTCTTTAATGAGCTGCTCCATCATGACGTTAATAAAAATATTTACAGGATACACAGATTATTTGTTGACTAATATTGCTCTGAGCAACCTGGGCTGGTAGATGTGTCCCTGCCCATGGAATGGGATGAGCTTTAAGGTCCCTTCCATCCCAAGCCATTCCATGATTCTGGAATATCTCCCTTTTGCAATGCCATAAACACAAACCATCAAAACGGATGCCATTTCAGCCCTGCTAAGAATTCCCTGCTGCCTTCCTGCCAAAGAAAATGGTATAAAAGCAGTAAGTTAATGTTAAAAAAAACCCCAACCAACCAACCAACAGAAAACGCTGTTTAAATAACTGATGGAAAGAAAAGTTGAGGGGTCCTAAGCTCTGCACAGTTCCTCAGATCAGTGAAAAGCCATTGCAGTGCAATACATCAGGATAAAAACCATGTGTTCCCTTTCCATGGCTATAAATAACTTCACGAGGTTTGAGGCGGTGAAGAATGTTATGAAAAAACCCTTCTGTAATCTCCTGAAGTGCGAAAATTAATCACTCATAAGCATCTGACAACGTGGGCTCCTTACACAGAGCTGGGAACTTCACCTGGCAGTGAAACGTCTATTAATTTTCAATGTGCAATTTGTATTTTGGTGATGCTCATCCAGCTTTTGCAGTGAGTTCACCGGATATTTTCATGGACGAAACGAAACTCAGACTGATGGTGCTGAACCTCTCAGTTTAGGGCCCCTCTGTGCTGCTGGGTTTGGGATATTTGGGAATATTTTTGGGGGTTTATTCTTTCCCATTCCCACCCTCCTTTACTGTTGTGGTTCAGGGGCTCTGAAGTGTCCTGAAAAATCAGCACTTCAGCCTGGCACTGTGCAAAGGAAAATCAGGATGCCAATCAGCTGGGACAAAAGCACTCTGGCTAATTATCTTCCAGCTCTCCATTGTCATTTATTACCCTAGAATGCAAAAAGATGAACTACTCAGAATCCCTTTTGTACCACAGGATCACTGAACAGCAGATTAAGCTCTGTGGTTGTCGCTGTGTCTGTGCATCTGAGTTGTTTAAACATTTCCCTGCAATCCTCCACCCTAAAATCAATAATAATACCTTTTTTTTGGCGATTTTTAAATTTTTTTTTAATCATTTATTTCAAGGTAAAAATTACACTTCAAATACCTTTGATTTTGTTTGGATAGGTTGGATCATTTCCTTTTTTCAATCTCTCCTATTTGGTGGTTTTATCTCCATCTATTCCTATTTCTGTGCTGGTTTTTGATCCTCAGGTTTCATGAACTGCATGAAATCCAGAGGAAAGTGTGCATTTTCCATCCTCTGCAGCTTGTATTTAATAAAGATGCAAACACCCTAATTCTGATTGTACTCAATGTTAAAAGATGGGTTGGGTTTAGGATCCAGGCACTAAATTGGCATTGGATTTAGGAGAGGAAGCCAGAGTTTTCCTATGGGATTTCTGTGTAATATCAAAAAACCAGCCAGATGCAGATTTTTAAAAAATTTAAAACTCTCAGCCGTGAACATTGCACTGAAATTCTCTCTCTCTGGGTTTCTTAAACCCCAGAGTTTGGTTTCTCTGGATTTCTTTTTTTTCTTTCTTAAAACACAAAAGGATGTAGCCTTAATTTCTCCCTGTCTTTGACACTTTTCTGCTCACTATTCCTAAATGTGCAGAAACATCGTCGTGACATCACAGACCAATGAGTGATCAGAAATTATAAGTATTTTTAAGTGTATAAGAGCTGTTGGGGAAGCACTGCCAGGCATAAGGTGAGATATCAAAATCCAAAATCAGAGTTTGCTGGCAGCAGAAACTTTTTATTTATTCCAAAAGGATGAAGATAAATTAGTGATGATGGAAATGAATCAAGGGATACTTTACTACATCAGTGTGTGGACAGCCTGGTTTCTGTGCAAGGGGAATGAGATACTTGGTTCCCTCAGGGTTCAGGTCTCTATGCCATTCCTGACTGTGGCACCTGGGTGAAACCACCCGGGCTTGGCTTGCCTGGCAAAGTCTTTGCCTGAACATTTGGTAAAGTCTGAGTAAACCCCAGAACACTCCTGGGTGTTCCTGCCTCCTTCCAGTGTCCTTCCCACTTTGCAAGCGGAGCATCTCCCATCCAGGACACTCCTTTTTCTCCTTGTGAACACAGAGGTAATGTTTTATTGTTGTAAAATCATCACTTTTGGGGCCAAAAGCACCTTTAGATCTTCCCTTGGCGTTTTGACAAAACCAATCAAAGTAGCATTTTATAGCATGGAAGAAAAACAGGAGAGAGGATGTCTCATTTTTCTCATTTTACTCCTCTTCCAGCATGAAAATCTGTTCCTCAGCTTTGTGTCTCTTTGCCTCCACTAATGACCTTCCTTTCACTGCCGGCTCCAGAATCTTGACAGCTCGTTAGAACCACGAGAGGCTTTGCATGATCAGAGCGATAATTCCCGAACCGCTCTGCGGCTGAAAGTAACTTCAGGAGCATTATTTATTCAAATTACAGGCATGAAGTATCGCATGGGAAATATGGAAGAGTGCCTCCTGTAAATGACAGCTTAGGGAGAATTTCCAATTGCATGAGACAGCTGTATCCTGAAACTTAATCTAATTACTGGAGTGTGGTGAGGAATGTCACCCTGAATCAAAGTGATCCCATCCTCTGTGTTCGTGGCGAGTTCTGGCTTATATCTGGCCACATTTGGTTTAACCTTTAAATCCAGATTCTGACTTGGGGCTGATGTCATGCCTTTGGAATAGGGGGAATTTGAGCATGAGGTGTTTCATCCTTGCTTGGAGCAGCTCAGCTGCACAAAGTTCATTGCAGCCCTTCCCTGGGCCTTATGGGGCATGGGCTCCCTTCCCAGCACGCAGAACCAGAGAAACCCTTGGTGTCTTTCCCTTTTTCAAACCCCATCTCTCAAAATGTTTTTGAGTTGTGCTTCAGGACTGTGAAGAGAGCGAAAGGACTCGCCGAGCTCTGCTCCGCCACCCCCATATGCTTCTTTCTGTTTTGCTGCACATGAACAGGCCTCTGATGACTTGAATTGTTGAGTTTCTGGAAGGCCCCTCATTTTCAGCTGCTGGTGTGTGCCAACAAATCTGAATATTCAATCAGATGGAAAGCAGCAGCTCGAAAACATGCAATCTGCTCCGGGCTCGGATGCTCCGGGCTCGGATGCACAGCTGCCCAGGCTGGGATGCATACCCTTGGCTGCCACCGAGGCTGTCTGGGAGAACAAAAGAGCATGTTTTGAAAGCTCAGAACATTTTCTGTTTGGGCTTTTTTTCTTCCCTCACCTGTGAAGTGCTGAATTGGCTGCGCTGAAGCCAGCAGGTTCTTGGTTTACCCTGAAAACATGTTTAACAGGATGTAGAAATGCTGGGTTTGCTCACCCTGTTGAGCCAACGTGTTCCCAGCCCTTGGTACTGACAGCACCTTTCCTCCCGAGAAACACAAATATGATTGATTTTCTGTAGCTGCTGGCTTCCCAGCGAATTCAGGGAGTCAAGGACATGCTCAGCAGCTCAAGGGCTGATCTCAGAGACACCAATCAGGCAGGGATTGTGTCAGTGCAGAACACGGGGACCCATTTCTGCCAACAACAGGTTAAGACTGACAGGGCCTGCTGCTTGCCTGGGACAAGCCCCAGCCAGCTCTTTGGTGAGAAAACAGGTTTAAGAATAACATTGGTGTGCATCAAGGAGCAGCAGACCTGCATCTCAAGGTGCTGAGGAAGCCTGTGGGCCAGCCTGGTGTTTTTTAATCAAAGCATCCTTGAAAAATGGAATAGGTACAGGCATGTGTGCTCAGACTGCACCCAGGGTTGATGATTTCTGGGGCTTGGTGCTGGTCAGCAAAGCTCCAGTGGCTGCTGCAGGTGCCTCTTGAATAACTATATTGTTCGACCGGAAAAAGAACTCTGAGGAAGTACCTTATGTTCTGATTTTTTGAAATAGTATCTGGATTTCTGCAAAGTTTTCAACAGCCAGCCCAAAGACCCCTCTTCTCTGGACAGATGTGGGTCACACGAGGGGCTGAGATGACCCTGCCAATTCAAGGCTTCCCCTGTTGATCATTCCTGCTACAACAACTTGTCCATTTATTGCAAATTGTGAGATGTGCTTTTGCTGATGGGAATTGATACCAATGACAAAGCTGAGTCCTAGGAAGTGCCAGAAACCAGATTCTGGTTTTTTAACCTCAACTTGATGAGAGACAGATCTTGCAGTTGTACAGATAAGAGGCAACATGGAAAATCTCTCCTCATTTCCAGCCCAACCCATACAATCTGAGGGGAATGTTTTGCTGTGGGCTTGATCTTCCCAGTATTGAGCAGAGCAGGGAAGGAATTGTAGGAGCACAGGATTTCCAGGACCCTTCAGGCTTGTTTCTTCCTCTCCTGCCAGCAGCAGAACGTGCCTTGTTTGGGGACAGCCCAAAGTGACTGTGCAGTGTCACACTCAGCACATCTCAAACATCCAGAGCTGCTGCAAAAGGACACTGGAGGGCCAGGAGAAAGATGGGAATGGACCGGATGGCCCCAAAAGCAGGGCTAAACATCCCTTTGGATGGATGGATGGGTTATCTGCTGCCCTGATGCCACAGGTGGCATCTCAGTGCCGGGGGACACTGCTGCTCCCGAAACAGGACTGGTCTCCAAAGCCTGTTCCCATTCTTGCTTCACATTGTGGTTTCATTTGTGGCTGGAAAATTGCTGGCATCAGGATTTTGCCTGTGCTGCAGTTTGGCCAAAGATTGAAAGGGAAATTTTTGAAGTTTTTCTTTCTTTTTTCATAGTTTCTGTTCGTTTGGGGGGTTTTTTTGTTTGGTTGGTTTTTTTTGTAGGGGTGGGTATTTTTTGTTTGTTTGGGGTTTTTTATTCTTTTGGGGTTTGGTTTTGGTTTTTGTTTGTTTGTTTTTGATTTTTAATTTTTGATTTTTGTTTTTCGTGGTTTGTGGTTTGTGGTTTGTTTTCCTACACATACAGTATAAAAACATTGCCCTTCTTGGTGAAGAGCTGTTACACACAGTGTGGGTGATGCAGTCCCGCAGAACCAACTCTCACCTCAGGGTAAAATCCCGTCTCCATCCTGGTCTCAGTGCACCACTGCAGCTCAGAAATCCTGACAGAAGCAGGAAGATGCTGCCTGTGTGGAGGTCTGTGTGGAATAGATCTAAACCCAGGTGGTTTAAAAAATATATTTGTGTGTAGGGGGTGTCCAGAGGCACATTTTGTAGTTGTGTGTGCACACACTTCTTTCACCTTTAAATCATGCTGAGAAAGCAAATAAAAAATGCTCTTGGTGACTCAGTGGGTGACACTGCTGCATTGTCACGTGTTTTTATGAATGGACGGAAGGAAAATAAAAAGTACATTTCTTATTTGCAAAATCCCAAAGGCTCGGCCATAAATCCTCTTGTTCCAGTAAACCAGGAATCCTGGGTTACACAGCTGGAACTTCTCTCTGGGGTGCTCCTGTGAGACTGTTTGGGAAGAATGGCTTTATTTACCATTGCTGATGGGATATTTACACATCCAGGCATTTAATTTTTATTTTATTAGCCCCAGCTTCCCTGCATACTAAAATGTCCTTTATTGTACATTTATGGATTTATATATAAATTGCATATACATGCATATATATACACACATACATGTATTTGTCTATTTATTTTTGTATAGCTACAGTATTTACATCTATTTATTGATGATTCCATTGAGAACATGACCTTGATATTGCAGAACTGCCACATCCATTCCAGTTGCTCTATAATTAAATGTGCCAAGATACAGCCAGAAAACACTTTTAGGCTTGGAGAAGGGAAAATCTCAGATGTATCCACGTGGAATTGGAACTAAGACTCAGATTCAGAGATGCCCAAACATTCAGGGGTGTTGAGATTTTCAGGATCAATTGAATTCCTAGCCCATGCAAATCTGTCCTAGGTTAAACCAAGTTTTTGAACAGTAAAGGTATTTAAGTTCCTAATTCGTACTAGGCCTAAAAACATCTTTCTACTCAGGATCCCATGGAAAGTTATGCATGGGGTATTTGGGAATCTGGGTCTGTTCCTCTATTTTTCCAATATGCCCTTCTGCACCTTTCAGAGTTCAAGCAATTTTTGAAACCCAAGAACATCCAGTAAAAACCCCTCTCTAAGAAGAACCCCTCATACGGCACATTTTATAAAAGCATGAAGCATGCTCAGTACGTGGAGCAGTTTTGTGCTTATTTTTATATTATTGGTATTGGTATTGGTATTATTGTTGTTATTAATATTATTATTATTATAATTATTATTATTGTAACTGAATGCTACTTTAAAACTGTATAATTCAGTCCTTAGAGAACTTCCGAAGGCACAGCCAAGAGTCATAATTTGTTTTGTAGCGGTTTGGGAAGTTAATTCCATCATTTAATGATGCGCAGCTCTGGGTACTGCTGCTGTTTGAAGTGTCCGATATGCAAAAAATCAGACCCTAATTATTAATCTCTAAGCACCACCAACTCCTGAGTTATCTGCTCCGGGCATCCCTCACTCAGAATATCCCTGACCTTGGCTCCTTCCACGGATAACAAACTCGGGGAGTAGGAAGAAAAAAGAAAGACCAGGGAACGCAATTAACCTCTGCTTATGAACCAAATTATTTACAGGAGGGCTGACTCGAGTTCAGCTGGAGGCTGGAATGATTTTTCCAAGGGAAAACTGTGCCTAATTGAGGAGGTGCAGCTGATTCAGACCTGAAGTTCCAGCCTGGCTGCAGAGTTGGGGCTGGAGGGCTCCGGCCGCAGAGCTGGGCTGATCCCTGATCCATGTCCTGGCAGCTCCCAGGCTGATTTCCCCCAGGGCAGGAGCCTGTGTGGACTTTGAGGATGAATTAATTACCCTTGTCCTTGTCGCTGGCCTCTGTGGGTTGGGATAAGCTCATTTTGCCCCCTTCTCCTCCTGGGTCAGAAATGAGCTGGTTCCCCATCAGACTTGAAATCCATAGGGGAAACAAAAACAAACAAGCAAAAAACCCCACCAAACAAAACCCCCCAAACAAACAAACAAAACCAACAAAAACCCCCAGCTTTTCTAAAGCTTGGGCTGCAGTTTAACCAAATTTCTTCCTTGTAACTTTGCAGCTCAAGGCGAGTTTTTTTCGTCCCTGTAACACTAAGAATCCTTTGTTATTTTCCAGAGAAATCCCAGATTATTTTCCAGGTCCTTGCTTATTTTGTGTGTTTTCAGACTGAAAGGAAGTTTTATTGTTTCTGCCTTAGTTTTGTCTCTCTTGAAGATACATTTATGTGAGTGAGAAAATGGGGCAAATTAGGCCAACCTGAACATCTTGCTGGGTTAACTGTTGCATGTGATGACCTTAGAGGTCTTTTACACCCTGAGTAATTGTTTATCCTGTTTAAGTGTCTCATTTCCATACAAGAACAACCAAACCAGCAAGAATGACTTTTGTACCAACAGTATTTTAATTTTATTAATGCATTTTTGTTAAAAAAAGTACAGACTTTGTGCACAGGTAATTCCCAGAGGCAGCTTTTTTGTGGGATAAGTGGGTGAGGGGGGGACTGGTAGGAGAAAAGGTGGAGTTGTACTGGAGCTGTACTGGTTTTCCTGGCCCTTTTATGGAGAGCTGGGTTGTAGGTCCTCAAAACACAAGAAAACTTTCCGAGATTGGGTCCCATCCTCTGAAAGTGGATTTTTTCCTGCGATACTCCCAGTTGATTTTTGGGGGAAAGGAGCTCAGAAAACCCTGAGACCTTGAAGTTGCTGATTCAATCCCAGATCTGAAATTCCAGGAGGGTTAGCACAGCTTCTTGGTCCAGAAACTCCTCACCTCATTCCCATCTCCTCATTCAGCTGGAATGGACCATCCAAGCCGTGTCTGATTTCGGTTGTAGAGGTATAAATTTGTTCAGGTTTGGGCAAACAGTCCCTGGCCCAGCTGTTGAGGGCTGGGGATTGCTCAGCTGGATAGAAAACAATCCAAACCCTTGGATTCTTCCATCCAGGAGAGTTGGGAATAGCCCTACAGAACACAGGAGTGGGGCAACCTTGTAAACAGCATTTCTAAAGGGGTTACAAAGGATTAGGATGAGTTGCTGAGATCTGGGCACCTTTACCGGGCCTCTTGCTGGCAGAGGGCTCATTGGTGTAGAAAATCTTCTATGGAACCAACAGATTTTTCCAGAGGCAGCGGGGAAATTCCTTTTGCAAGCACCAAACCAGGCCTCTTTGTTACAATCTCATTGTAAAAGTCTGCTGGTGGCTCTTTAATAACCCCCAGCTCCCTTCTCAAGGGGTGACACTGCTGGAGGAAGGGTTGCAGCTCTCAGCGACTCCTTCCCAGACACTTCCCAGAGATAATTACCTCAGCAGGAATCGAATCCAAACAAATGCACTTTCCCCTTTGTTTGAGCAACTTCAGAGCCCGCACTTGCCTCCCTCTCTTTTGACATTTTTCCCTGTTTTTTCAGAGTCATTACAACAATTAGGGTTTGATTTGTAAGATCTCTCCACCCACTTCGAGATAATTGCAAGAGCCCCGCTGAGTTAAACTG
Source organism: Falcunculus frontatus (assembly GCA_013398115.1). Lineage (NCBI taxonomy): Eukaryota > Metazoa > Chordata > Aves > Passeriformes > Falcunculus > Falcunculus frontatus. The sequence goes on along the minus strand of VZRV01004064.1, from coordinate 142,352 downwards.
AAGCTGCAGCTTCATCTAGGAAACGATTGCTGGGTGGGCTGAATTATCCCCACTTTCTCAAATCACTAAAATTGGGGGTCCCAGACAAGCACTCTGAGATTAAATCTACCTCCTCTGGCACGAGGCATTAATTCAGTCAGCTCTGGCTGTGCAGGAGTTGCCTCTCTCGTCACCTGCTGAGACTGAATTCCAGAGTCCCAATTTCAGTGAGTCCAGGATTAAGTGGGAATGTAACAGGAAAAGTTGCCTGTTGCTCTTCACTGAGGCCCTCAAAAACTCAGGGATTCCCAAGACCTGACTTGTGTGTGTCTAAAGCTGCAAAGATTTCTTTTCTAAAAGGTTTATTTTGGATTATTGGGTTCATCTCCTTGCCAGCGTTCTTGGACCTTTCAGTTCTGGTTATTTTCAGCCACTCTTCATCTCTTTCCTTTGCAAAAAGAAAAATAGAAGAAGTCAAGTCCTCGCTAAATTGTGTTGTTTTTTATTTGCTCCAACAGATGAGTAGAGTTTTTTCAGACAAAAAGAACCCTACCAAGGTTTTAAATCTTTAGATTTCAGTTTTCTATCCAAAGAATTATCCACGTGTTAGGATACTCAAGGAATAAAAATCTGGCAAGTGGGATGTAACCTCAATGTAAATGAGATTGGTTTCTATTTCTTCTCCCTCCTCTCTCCACTATGATTTAAGCAAATGTTGCAGTTATTTTCCATTACATGATTGTTTTCAGTTTGACCAATGTGAGGGGAAAAAAACCCACAAACCCAACCTGGAACAGGAATTCTATTTGAGATAAATAACACCATAAAGATGGTGCAAAAAAAAAAAAGTTACTGTTCCATTTAATAGGATGGTATTAAATATATTCCCTTTACTGTGCTACATAAGTCTTTCGTATATTTTTTATTTACTGACCTCTTCTACCACCTTTTTATTTGTTTGGCTTATGCTTTCAGGTGCCAGTTGTTTATGATCACCCCCTAATTAGAAATTTAAACTTCTCTGCAGCTGCAGTTATGAGTTCAGGAGGGTTCTCTGCTGATGGAAATTGTCACTGTTGCACTGAAGGCCAATGTTTGGTCAGGTTATGGTGAGTGTCGGGAAAATTAATCCACAAACACCAGAGGTTCATGTCCAAAAAGGAGACAGAGGAGTCCCGTTACTTTATTCGAATAAAGGGAGAGGCCATGGGGCATTCCCCTGGGGTCTCTCAAATTGTCAGAGGATGCAGCCTCCTTTTTATCCCAATTTCCCAGCCTCATTTTCCTCTCTCTTTCCCCACTGGCTGAGGTACTTGAGAGGTACAGACTTCCCAAATCACCTAATACAGACCTCCTTCTAATGTGTACTCCCCCTTTTTCTTTTCCTATGGAATTTATGGTTCCCCCCTTTGCTTCTTTCATCTCTCAGTATCTATCTTTACCTATCAGCAGACCCACGGTTTGTTTGTAAAGACAAATCTATCTCTGCCCTTTCATCAGGATCTGGCAGGTTTGTGTTTGTACCTTTCTACAGGGTGATATTAGAAGGGATTCAGGTTTTTTCTCTACTTCCTTAGGCAGATCCCACAGATACTCCCGCAGTGCACAGGCAGCAGGGGAAGTCCTAATGGAATATATTTTAAATAAAACCTCAACGAATAGCTCTGAGTCCTTAGCAGCTGTGGAATTGAAGAACGGGGTTTGAATCATTTTTCTGTGACCGACCAGGAACTCAAATCCCACCTTCTGAATCCCATTCATGGAATGGTTTTAAAAGGGACCTCCACGATCATCCAGTTCCAACCCCCCACCATGGGCAGTGACATTTTCCACTGGACCGGGTTGCTCAGAGCCATATCCAACCTGTGCTTCCCACCCCACAGGAATTGTCCCCATTTCCCGTTGTTCTTTGTCTTTTTAGTGGATTGAGCCAAATTTTGGGTCCACCTTTCGTGCTCTAAGCTTCCTTTGTCTCCTGGGCTTTGTGGCCAGCTGGATCTCACTCGAGCTGAGCTGGGGATAAGCAGCTTAGCCTGGAGCAGTAATTGAATCAAAGCGAAATTCCCAAGGCGCAGAAGGTTCATCCCTATTTAAACAAAGAGATGCAGCAACGCCTCTGGATCTGAGCTGAGGAGGAGGAAGAGTCCTTTGAAATCGAATCCAGCAGGGAGATTGTGTGTCCTTACAACTCCTGAGTTTTCCAGTAAGTGTGTTTTTGTCATGATGGCTCATAAAAGTGCTTTAAGGATCAGTCTGGAAGATTTGAGGAGAATAAATTCCTTGTCACCACCTCAGCAGGGCAAGTTTTTGCCTTCAGTGGTCACTTTTAGTCATCCTAATTTTCCAGCAGAATTGAATTTATCTCCTAAGGAGATAACAATCTGCATTCAGCCCAGCACCTCTCCCCACGGAAAATCCTGACCTCTATGCCTTTGCATGGAGGTAAAAACTGCAGAGAGAATGAGCAAGGAAAGAGGAATAATGCTGAGATTTTTTATTCCAGCAAGGAAATAGGAATAAGTGTGGGATTTTTTCTCCTAGCAAACTCAAACCATCCAGTCCCTGCATTCTTTGTTACGTATCTGTCGGGTGTGTTAGAGAAATGTGAAGAAATTTGAAGGGAGCTGCAGACAGCTAAAAATAAAAGAGCTTCACTATTTTCTTATAGATTTTACTACAAGTTAAAAAAAAACCACACACACACCCCAGAAAAACCTGCAAACAAACAAAAAAACCAGCACTAAGATTACTTGAAATCATAAAGTTCCAGAATGATTTGGGTTGGAAAGAACCTTAAAGATCACCTCATTTCACCCCCTGCCATGGCCAGGAAACCTTCCACTGGCCCAGGTGGCTCCAACCTGGCCTTGGGCGCTTCCAGGGATCCAGGGCCAGCCACAGCTTCTCTGAGAATTCCATCCCAGCCCCTCCCCCCCCTCACAGGGAGGAATTCCTTTCAAAATTTCTTATTTGTAGGTGTACCCTCTGAAACTTCTTTTATTCCTTTATTTCCAGTGGCTGCTTGCTTCAATTTGTGAACCATTGATGAGAAATGGAGTTTGTTTGCCCGGATTCCAGCAGGGAACTGATTCAGTTCTGCAGCCCCTGGAGCAGTGTTGGCACCAGTCTACAAAGGGAATTTGCAGTTCAAGTGCCCCTGTGACTGGGATTTTAAACTGAAGCTCTATTTTATTAATTCAAGGTGGAGCACTTTGCCATTGCTCTGTGTGCAGCAGCTTTACCTGCCTGTTTTCCCAAACTATCTGTTTTTAATCATCTGTAATTATTAAAATGTGATGCTTTTTGATTGTGTATCTGCTCAGGAAAGCAAAGATGAAAGTCAACTGTGGCGACATTTTCCTTTCAGTTTATTCAGAAGGCCTCAGGAAACTAATGAGATTTATTCTGTGAATTAGTTTATAATTGTGCTTTAACTGCACTGTGACATTTAATAATGTCAGAAGGATTTTGCTTTAGGCAAAGTGATTTCAGCCTCTGTAGAAAATTAATTACCACTTTTTGAATAAACTACTTGTGTGTGTGAGCTAAGTGGTATTTTCAAGGTTAAGCTGCTTCCTCATATTTTGAGGAGAAAAAAATGCATTGAAGACATGAATGGAGCTTCCTGCTTCCTTGACAAGGAGTTAGCTGTGTTAAGTCATCACAAACCAGATCCTATTGTTGTTAAGGGGTTTATTTTTCTAAATGCAGCCTTAATTCTTATGTTCTCCAGTGCCCAGCCCTCGTGTGCCTGGTTTGGGGAGCTCCAGAGGAGCTGTGAGAGCTGAGGGAGCTCTCCCAGCTGCAGCCTCACCAGTTGGCCCGCAGGAATTTCAGTGATTTCTCCCCACAACCTCTCCACAAAAGCACTTGTGTCAGAGCCCATCATCCTACTCATTAAGAATACGTACAGTAAGCCAGGTCAAAATAATCTTCTTATCTGCATGGCCTCATGGGGCTGATCTCCAGAGGTTCATTCCAATCCCAGCCATCCGAGGATTCTGCGTTGGATGGGTCAAAAAGGGGATTCATTTATTCTTGTCCCTCCATTTCACCACAAAAAGTCACCTCTCAGTATCAGATGGGCCTGGTGATGCTCAAGGGAGGAAGAAAGAAGGAGAGCTGGCTCATGAGTGTTTCTGTCTGCTCAGAAAAAACAAAAAGAAAAAAAAAAAAGGGAGCCATTCCATGTCAAATACGACCAAATGCTGGTCTTGGAATGAGTCACATTCCCCCACTTTCCTTTAGTGCTGGAACTGCTCAAGTGGTGCTGCCCAAACCCCTCAGTTTCTCATTACCCGCCCCCCACTTTAAAACAGATGATTTCTCCCCAGTCTTTAATCATTGGAAGTTTCATTATAATAACAACTTCAGGGTGTTTCCAATTAACTCAACAATAACTGTAGCTTGGGCTAATAAATGTTCAGCTGTGGGCCTGGGATTTATTAGCCCAGGAAAATGGTTATTGCCTCATAAACAGGAAGCACCTCCAGGTGATTTAATGACTCATGTTCCTCTCACCCTTCATAAATTGGATCCAATAAACAGCTGAGATGAGAGAGATATTAAAAGTATAAACCCCCACGACAGCAAACTTTCAGCTGGCAATTACTTAATGATGAAACTGGGTTAATAAATTTGGAAAAGTCGGTTAATGACATCACAGGATGACCTGAAGTTGTCACTCAAGGAATTCACACAATGTTGGATAATTTTTATTTTATTTTGTGAAGAGTCGAATAAATAATTTTATTTTGTGAAGAGCTGAATAAATAATTTGATGTTGTGCCTTTGCCATGAATAGAATATCCTGCATCCATGTCCAAGGACTTCACCTGCAGACATGCAAAGGATTTGGGGGCTGTTAATGAGGATAAAAACCCGCTCTTTTCATCAGGCAAAACTTGATGTGAAGGTTGTGGGCTCCTCATTTTCTATGTCACTTTTCAAATGCTGGGTAAGGGGTTACAAAAAAGAAAAGAATAAACCAAGTTTACTGTGTTTTTTTCAAATGTGTTCTGATAAACTTCTCCTCTTTGGTTGTGCTTGAGAAGCAGCAGTTGGACTGGGAAAATTTCGGCACTATCTCAGATTTGTGATTATTTCAGTGGGGTCCTGTTGTCCCATACCTGCAGCCTCTTTTCCCATTCCTTGTGTTCTCCGTGTCTGGGGCTTTCCTGTTGCAAACTAGGACTTTGTAGTCCTGTAAATCGTATGCCAAGGAGCACCACGGTGTTGAAATCCGACTTTTTGTGTGGTTTAGCCTCTCCTTGTAAGGAAGTTTCAGACTGTGAATCCCATAGATAACTCTATGCACAGTTCTGCCCTGGGTTTCAACATTAACCTGCTCTTATTTCAGAATAATGAACATTTTTTACAATCTCATTTGAGAGTCTGAGTTTCCCTTCTCTGTTTTCCTGGGCATTTTAAGATCTTTTGTGTTGTGTCATATTGCAGACTCAGGACTGAAGGCCACTTTTGGAAGGTGTTTGGCCATCCACGCTGTGGAAAAGTGTCAGAGATTTTCAGAAAATTCAATTTTAAAACGCAGCTTTGGGTTCCTAGACACTTAGAAGCCTCTGTGAATTCCTCCCTAATCATTTCTCTGCCTCAGCAAGCTCAGATTTATTTCTGTCCATGAAGAATAAATGATACATTTCAGAAAGTCCCATTAATATTGATGAGCTTTACATATGGCTAGTTAGTATTCAAAGTATTTCAATTTGTTAAACAGGAAGAGTTTCAACCATTAATTATGTTCTGACCATTCCATTTTCATCAAATTGAATAAATCAATGTGTTGGAACAGAATGATGTGTTTGGACCAAAAATACCATCGCGGTTTCGAAGTGGAAGCAGGACAAATGTGTCTTGCTCAGCATTTTTTCCTACATTTGCATGGCCTCTATTTCATGAATTTGTTTTGTTTTCCTGAGGTTATATACAAATATCTGTCCAAGAGGCATATGCATGGGCTTTTTGTGTTGGGAATATTATTCCTGCTTGCTTCAAGATGTGGAACTGAGGCAGAGAGGGGCTCAGGTTTACAGAAATATTTAACTTAGAGCCACCTGATGCCACCTCTGAGTAAACGAATACAACTTTCTATTTTAGCAATTAAAACACCTATAAATCAGGATTTTAATCAAAATCAATCAGTTTAGCTGTTTTTTAGTTGTTAATGAACTACTGGTTGAAGGTCAGGTTAATATGGGCTGAAGTGAGAGGCATTTAAGACATTGGAAGATGGAGATGTTCAGGCTCCCGGATCAATTAAGCCCTTTTAGAAAGGTTACCCTAAATTAGCATTTTATGATGCCTATTGCAGCTGTGGAGAAAATGATCCTTTCATTTTTTCCTTTCCCTGAGCAGATGTCACTTTGGAGACTCGGGAAATTCCTGCAATGAGTCTCCTGTAGTTACAGGCAAAGTCCTTCTGCAGTGACAGCCCTGCTCTGCCACCAGCCTGGAGTTAAAATCCAGCTCCTTTCCATCCCACATCTCAGGGTTTGCCTTGTGGGCCCCAAGAATTGCTTCCTGGCTGGGGCAAAGGCAATGAGCCTCAGATTTTAGGCAGGTTTTTCTCCTCCCAGCTCAAAGGCACCATTGGAATCATCAGTGCTGGAAGCTCCAAGTCACTCTGACATTAAAAAAGCAGTGTACAATTGAGTGCTGATTGCTGGAGAGCACAAATGGCCCGATAGAATGGGTTTTCCCTGCTCAATTTTCCCAATGCACTTCCATTGGCAGCTACAGAATATTTTTTGTTTTATTCCCACGCCCCCCAATTTCTGAGCTCTCTGTGTGAGTCTTTAGCCTGACACTGTAGTTGACAGCAGCTCAACAGAAGAAAAGAGGCTGGAAAAGGACTTTTATTGCTGTTCAGAAGGCAAAGGCTGGAAATAACTGGAAATCCTTGCTTGGAGCAGGGGGGTGGATCTGATGGCTCTGTGAAGTCCCTGCCAGCCTTAGATATTCTGTGACTCTATAAAATGGAAATGTGACGGTGGAAGCTCACAGAATTGTTTGAATTGGAAGAAGTAATTTTTTTATATGTTTACAGTTGGTGAACTGTTCTACTGAAGGAGAAAAACCAGTAAGGTTTGTTGTTGACACCAGTAAAGCCATTTTTTCCACGATTTATGTAGGTTGTGTCTCTCAGATCAAAGCTAAGACAATTACCAGGAGTCCTTTATTCTAACCCAGCAAAAAATTCAGATGGTTTTGTTTCACAAATGGTGTCACCAGACTACAGGGCTATGGGAATACTCCCCAGTTTTTCCTGCTTTTATTTTTTTGGGAATGGTTTGGAATGGGTTGCATTTCACAGACTTTGAGGAGCCCTTTTTATTCTCCTTTCCTGCAATCTAGTGCCCACACACCACCTGTGGTCAGGTAGCCAGGTCTGACTTGTTTTCCTCAGAGGAGCAGGTTATGGATTTGGAAAGTACAAATCTGAGATGGTTTTCTGCACAGTGTTACCTTGGATACCTTGGAGGCAAGAAGACGATTTAAATCCCACAGAAAGGCAGTGGTTGTATTTTGGCCCCTTAAATCTCATAGATGAGGTGTCAGTGGGTGCCAAGATGCACCAGTTTTGGAGGCTTCTTTCTCTCCAAGATACCATTTTCTATCCCAGCTCTTTTCTCTGTGAGTTTCAGGTTTTGGGGCTGAAATTGCCATTCCTTAGGATGGCTTAAAACTTGATTTTTGTGCTGAGAAGGAGCTGCCTGCAGACAGCAGGAGCAGGTGACGTTGTTGGGCCGCAGTGACCCAGGGCTCAGTCCAGTGTCTCGTTGGTTTTGATGCCTAAAGATTTCAGCTTTTATAGATTTTTCATGTATTTGTAGCTTTGTAGACTATTAATATGTGGTTATATAGCTCCTGGTATTTTTCCTACCCTTTCCCTTAGATTTTAGAGTAATAAATTAGCCTTCTAGCACATTCCTGAAATACTGTTCAGTCTTATTTTCAAGAAAAGAACCTACAAGAAGAGCATTTTGTTTTCTAACCAGAATCTAGGGCGCAACAAGAAATGGGGCAAAGAAGCCCTGGACCAACTCCAGTGGGGCAGTACCCGGGGGAAAATTACCTAATCAACTGCTCTTCTAATTGGACAATGTTTGTTAGACATGAGAATTTGTTAAACTTATAAAAATTTGAGAAATCCAATGCCGAGTGTGCCCATGGCCACTGGGACAGCTGGAAACTTCCAATTAAGGCCTGCTTTTTATTTTACTATTTTAACACTTGTTGCAAGAGTTTTTCAATATTAGGCAAGAGTTTAAACAGCACCAGATCTGGGCCGTGTCCAGACTGATTCTGTGAAAACGGAGAGTTTCCTATTCATTTCCACACGGATCTTACTCCCAGCTGAGGGGTTTGTTCCCAGTCAGGAGCTGAGTAGGCTCTGGAGACCCTTGTCCAACCAGTCCTTCACATCCCAGCTCGTGCGTCCCCAAGCAGCTGCAATTCAGCTCCATTTCTCCTGACAATTAATGTGTTATTGCAATAGATGCCATGTAAAAAACAACATTTCAGGGGCCGGGAAGGAGCTGATATGATGTTTTGCAGTGGGAAGTGGTGAAACCGAGGCCCCTCCTGGGCTCATGCTCACAGGAACATTTATCTTCTTTAAGGGGCCCTCATGAAGTCATGGGGGCTGAGAAGGACTGCATTTTATCACTATTAAATTTAAGCACTGTTGAGACAGTCTGGGCTAAGCCTGAGCCTTCAGACAAAGCAGGATGCCTGTCCTGATCCATTTGGGGGATGTACATGAAATGTTTTTGAAGCAGAAGGAAAGGCTGTACAATCACTGCTATCCGTAAAGCACAATAATCCCTGGGCTTTATTACCCAGTAACTTTGATGTAGCATTAAAACAAATTTGCATTTTAATACCTAATTCTCTGTCTTTCCTCTTTGGGTTAATCCTCTCCTTTTGAAGCACACTTTGGTTGCTTTAATAACATTCCTCTAATGAGAGATGGAATCAGTGTGCGACAGGAAAATTTGTGCACCACAGAGATTTTGGGATGGTGGTGCTTGGAGAGAGGTGAGGTTTAACCACTGCATCCTGATTTTCAGCGCTCTGCTTCACCCAGACACTCCCTAACAGAGGATTTTTCCTGAAGAATGTTAAACAGTTGTTGTGTGATTCCAGGGAAGTCCCTGGGCTGCTCAGCTGGGCTGTTGATGATGGAACACTTCCAGAAGAAAGGCCCAGGGATTGTGATGCTCCAAGACGTCACTGCTGAGCTGGGACCTCCCCAGCAGAGGCTGATGCAATTCCAGGTTGGGGAGCCACGTATTCCCTGAGGGGAAGGATTATTTCACACTATATCTAGCAACTTCTGCCACTACTCAGCTGAGAAATTTCATGCATTTCCAGGTCTGGGGATATATTTTTTGTTTATAGATTTCTTTATTAATATCAGCATTTATTTATTAATACTGGCATTTTTTAAATTAATATCAGTCCCTGTTGTGTGACTCTGCCAATCTTTTTATTCATCTTCCTCTGTTTTTTTCCTCATGCTTCCTAAAGAATTGTGGGACCCAGAAGTATGAGAAACAAAAATACTTATGGGGTTTTTTTTCTGTTAATGTGGGTTTTTTCATGAGAATTTCCAACTCTTTTCCACCAGAATGTATTTCCAATGCTTCCAATGGTGTCCAAAGCAAAGAGGAACTCGAAGGTGACCCAATTTGTCAAATAATGTAATTTTTATTTCATGTGCAGGGTATCCTAAAATTGGCATTACGTGTAAGATGGAAACTAGAAGTTCTAAAGTTTTCTCCGTACAAATCCACTCTTGTATCAACTGAGAGCACTTCTGGCCTTGTAGGTGACATTTGGAAACTGGATTTTTTTATATATTTTAATTCTTAGGTTCAGGTCTTCCTGAAGGTAGAATTTGGACCAACAAATTTTTCACTCTATAAATGGACCATAAAATAAACGTTTTTTTCCAGTTCTGATACCCCAAGAAAAGGAATATTCAAGGACATAAGAGAAGATCCATGATTTTATTTCTGTTTATCATGACTATTGATAAGTGATTTTTTTCCTCTTTTTTTTCCCCTTCCCAGGGGTCAAACACCGAACATTTCCTTCTGAAGAGAATGAAAAAAATAGGGGAATATCTTTAAGCAAGGATTACAGAATGTGTAATCATTGCCTGGCATTTCCATGGAACCAGGCTGGATTTAAGGGAAGCAGATTGTCCAATTCATCATCTTCCACGCAGCGTTTTTTGTACTAGCTTGAAAACAAACCAGTGGGAGATCGCAAGTCAGAATTACAATTTAACAGGAAAATGAAAATAAATGCAATAGTACAAGAACACTGACAGAGTCAGGATACCACCTGACACCCCGTCGGTCAGGGTGGGGGTAGCAGTCCAGGTGAAGGGGTCCTGTTTGCGGGAGAACGGGACCCTTGAACCACAAACCAATGTGATTTCGCAAGGGAACCTTTATTGTTTACATTACACTACTGTTACGAATTTCTGCAGCTGTAGTTCACGCGGTCACGCACAGCCTGATTGGATCCTCTGTCTTGTCCATACGCCTTGCATGCACCTTTCAGAGAACCGAACTGGTTCTAGTCCGAGATGGTGTAGTCCTTTTTTATTTACTTTCTTGCTGTCTTGTTATCTCGTTTTCCAAACCGCTTCTCTCCCAGTTTAGAATAGCTTACTTTCCCGCAGCCTTGATGAATTCTTGAGGTCTCTGATAGGGATAGCTGAAGATAACCTGGCTGGGGCCCCTGACAGGATTTGAATGCCTTACAACATCTGTTGAAGCATTGATCCTGTAGCAAACGGTCTGGTCTTCACCTGAAGGTCCAGTGGTAGCTCTTGTCCTCTGGGGATCCAGTAGGTCAGGGCTGACTGTGCTGTCCCGAGCCTCAGTTTATATCCAGGTGGGAATGCTTGGTTCCTGCCCCTGGGCAGAGCATCTCACAAGTGGGATGATGGAATTTTATGAGTCGTGCAGTGAGGCCTGGATGGCCCAGGGACAGAGGATATCCCCTGGAGGGAGTTATCAGGGATGTGTCATGGAAGAGACAAAGGACATTTCCCCACCTGGATTTAATAGAATACACACTTTTGGTTACATCTTACATTGTAACCCAAGACATGTCTTTACTTTTAGCAGGGGACATTCATCACGAGGCTCAGCGATTCCCCACAAAGACAGATGGTGTTTGAGATGCCTGATGAGAGGCTTGACTTTCTCTGAGTGTGGCAATGTCAGGAGAGGAGGCAGATCCTTGGGTTGCTATCCCGTTTTTCCAGGAGTGGCTGGTTTGGGGCACAGCACAGTCGCTGCTGCTCCCTGAGCCCCACAAAACCTTCAGCACATGAAAGGCAGAGCCTGGGGGAAGGAAATCGGGGCCATCCACGGTATGCTGGCATTGGAAAGGCTGTGAAAGCTGGGAATGCTCAGCCTGGAGAAGAGAAGCTTTAGGGTGACCTAATTGCACCTTCCAGGACCTGAAGGACCTGACAGGAAAGATGGAGAGAGACTTGGGACAAGGGATGGAGGGACAGGACACGGAGAATGGCTTCCCACTGCCAGAGCACAGGGTTAGATGGGATATTGGGAAGGAATTCCTCCCAGTGAGGGTGGGGAGGGGCTGGGATGGAATTCCCAGAGAAGCTGTGGCTGCCCCTGGATCCCTGGAAGCGTCCAAGGCCAGGTTGGACAGGACTTGGAGCAATGTGGGACAGTGGGAGGTGTCCCTGTCCTGGGGAGGCACTGGATGGGATTTAAAATCCCTCCCAACCCAAACCATTCAATGATCCTGTGATTTGATGAACTTCTGAGCTTGGGATGATGACCCTGCTGAGCTGGGGAGCTCCTGACGACCTTCAGTGCTGGATTTGTGAGCATTTTTCCCTCCCTGCTGTCATTGGGAAAGGGATCCTGAGGGGCTCCATTGCATGTTCCAAACCAGGGCTGAATTCATGGTGTGGTTTGCACCACAAACACTCTCAAACAACTTTAGATGTTTGTGCCTTGAATCCAGCCATGAACTTGCAAAGGTCCTTCAGATCTCAACTTCTACTTTCACAGAGGAAAACACATGATTTTGAACACCCTGAGGATGCCAAGCTCTTGCAGAAGCTTCCCAAGCAGAATCCTGCCCAGATCCTGCTGTCCAATCTTCACAACAGAACACTTCCCACATTCCGGCACTTTTATTTTAACTTAAGGGCTGGAGCTGGGAGAAACTCAGCTTTCATCCTGGTGCAATAGCAAGAAGAAAGGGAAATTATTAACTCTCCATTTCCTAGCAGAGAAGCCCTGGGGATTCTTGGGATCATCCAGGACTCAAAAGCTTCCTTCACCCCCACGGCTTGGGCAGGTGGGGAACAGAAAGGCCATGAGGAATTCCTCAGTGAAATGTTGTTATCTGTGTGCTGCTTCAATATCTCAATATCACTTAGTCCAGGAATGGCTTGCATTCTTTATATTCCACGGAAATTTTATGTTTTCTTCAACATCTTGGCTGAGAAAACCTCTGGTAGCTGAAGTTTTTTTTTTTTTGGGGTTTGTTTTAATTAAGAATAAATGCATTAAAATAATTCAGAAAGAAATGAATCAATGGGCACTTTACCATTATTATCCAGTACTTTTTTCTTCCCCCCTTCACATACGCCATTAATTAGCCATCAAATGGTTAATTAAGGGTTAACATCATCCCCTTCCTAAAGCCCTAGGAGGGCACTCACTGCTCCTGGAAGAAGGATAAACCATTACTGGGAATTTGTCAAGGTCTTTCATACAAGCACAAGCAATTAACATTAATTGTTTAAGATCGTTCTTGCTCCAGCTCACTCTGGTATTATTTTTCACTAATGAAAGTAGAGAGTTAATTAGTTCTTTCTGAGTAAATGTTTTAGACAGATATCATTTATCTCAAATGAGGGTGGGCATGTGGGGACAGGACATGCATCAAACTTCAAAAAAGTTATGTTACACAGTATTCATGAACTTGGGGCTTGGGTTTTTTTTTTTTTGTGGTCTAAAAAGCCTTTATTTTAAATTTCTGTAAATTTTTCTTTTACCTTAGCTTGTTTTGATCATTTGGGGGTAACTGACTGGTGTTTGTGGATCAGGTTTCATAAAGATAGAAACCTTTGAGCAGAAACCATTTCAAATTATCCAACAGAGAAGAAGAAGTTGTTGATATTTGTGACATCCAAGGACAGCAGCCTTTGTTCTGCCCTGGCTTTGATTGCCAATCTGTGCCCCACATCCTATAACTCTGACCTCTGGTAGTGACCTACACTTTGTTTCCACCTTGTCTGAAAATTAAAATAATCTTTTTGTGAGGCAGGAGTTTTGTTTTGGGACTCAGAGGTGTGCCATCCCTCTGGGTGAGCCTGATCTGCTGGGATTGGCTTTATCATTTTTAGATGCTCCCTTGCTCCTCGTGTGTGCACTGACATGCAATTGGATATTCATCATCCATAAATAAAACTAAATGGAACTGAGTGGAAGCTGCTTCTCCAAGGTGTTGAGTTTTCAGCCTGAGGCACAAAGAGCAGCTTTTTTACAATGCAGGTCACAATAGAAGCTCTTAATTTTCCATCTGAGACGCTCAGCTGTGTCCTGCTGTCTTAGTCATTAATGTAATAAATTAACTCCAGCTATAAATAAATCCCAAAATTTAGCTTCTAATGAGGTTCTAATGAGGAGATGGAAACAAAGAGATGGATGAGTCAGTGGGGCTGGGAGCACTGTGCAGTCACAGAAACGTCAGGAGTAAGAAACATCTTCTGCCTCTGATCATTCAAGGACAGGAACTGTCTGCTCCAATCTACTCACAGGGGAGCAGCTGTTAGGTACCTAATTGGTGTTAAAATTCCAGAGATTGCCCAAAAAGGGAGAGAAAAAACGGGTGTGAGAGTCCCCCGCGGTTGTGTTTGAGAGACACCTGCAGAAGAAACAATTTTTGGATGTTACTGTCTTGCTTTAAAAATGAACCCACCCACCTGAAACAGAGGCTCCTCCTAAAAATCACACCCTGGAGAGTCTTTGAAACCACTCTGGGAAGACAAAGCAGCCCATGGAAGATAAAGCTTGTGCTGAGTCAGTTCTCTGTTGTGGGAAACTCCCCCTATTATTCCCTTTATGTTCCAAAAGGCAGGAAGGTTTTATTTTTAAGGACAACTCCAGCCCCCATCCATCCACTCCCGAATAAAACAAACCCTCTTCCCATTAAATTGTCTCCAACACAACTCTACCAGAACCACCAGAGGCTTTAGCAGGTCTCTTCCCTGCAGCCAAACATCTGCACATCCCACATCTGTCCTGGGTAGAATTAGGGTGGGACGGGGGCAGTGGCTTCTTCCCAGCAGCTGCCAGCAAGGCCTCACCTGGCTCAGCCCATCCTGGCACAGGGAAAAGGGTCAATAGTGTACAAATCCTATCAAAAACCAGATGGACAAAGGGAAGCGCTGCTCCCTGCTCGCTCCCAAGGACATGTCATGGATCTCAGCTGGTTGGGATTGGACACGGATCACCTGCTCTGTGCTCAGTGCCAGGGATCAGAGCTGAGAGCTGAGCCAGGGACACGGGGGAAGTGCACAGGGAAGAGCTGGGCACATTAAGGGCAATGGGGTCAGCGTGACCAGGTCACTGAGGGGGCCCAGGGGTGCAGAGGGCAGAGGCAGAGAGTGGAAAAAGCCCTGAAAACATTCCCAGTGATATCAGCTTCATGTTGTGTCTTAGAGTGGTTGAAAACGGAGATTTCAGGCTGAACCTCCAGTGGAGTTGAGGGCACAAGGGTTTGGTGCAGCCTTGTCAGTGACTTTTTGGAGGATTTAGGTTAAGAAGAATCCAGGAAGCAGGAGAAGTTAATTAATCCATGAGTAGGAATGTGGTGGCCTGAGGTTTTCATTTTGCTGGAGGCTGCCATGAACTTCCTGCTGGATGAGGGGGCCAGGGACAAGAACAAGATGCTGCAAAAACCAATGACAAAAAAACCTGCTCCTTCACCACTGGGATCATGGCAGTGACTCAATACCTTTCTGTCTCTGTGCTATGATCCAGCTCTGCCCAGTGAAACACAGGGATCAATTCCCCTATTTCTTTGTACTCCATCATTCTCCCTCATTTTCCTACGTGAGCACAGCAATGTTTGCAAAACAGAAATTACTTCCATCCTCATGGAGTGCTTTTAAACCCAGAGAGGGGAGTTACAGAGTACAGGATCTACCCCTTTTTTAGCACATGAAATTTAACCACCTAATCAAGTGTTGACCTGGTTTGTTCCCGGGAAGTTTTAAGGAACCATTTCTGCAGTTTAGAGATCATGTACGTGTTAAAGGTTATTGAACTGAGGTTTGGACTTGTGGTATAAATTCTGCACTAAAATTAATGCATGGCTGAGATTCCAGCTCAGATTGGGTATTTGAAAATGTATTTTGTGGCACTCAGGTTTTGGAAAATGTGAGAGGGGTTTTTTTCTATTTCTCCAGTCAGTCCCCTGGGTGAGTTGTTTTGATGAAACTTGGCAGGGCTATAAAACTTGCAGAGATCCCATCCTTGATTCTTTTTTTTTTTTTTATCATGGGGCCTTGTCAGAGTGTCAGAGAAGAGCAGAACTTGTGGGCGCAACAAATATGAAAAAGGGATTTTTATTTTTTAACTATAAAGCTGCAAACATCAAAGAGCTTTTCTGGTTGGCAGAAAATGTGCAAAATGCTGTAAGTTTTGCTTTTGTTTTGAGACCTGGAGGTAAAAATGCCTTGGTTTTGTCCAGTGTGGAAGAGAGAAGCTTCAGGGTGACCTAACTGTGGCCTTCAAGTGCCTGAAGGGGACAAGAGAGGTGGAGAGACGCTACGAGGGACAGGACGGGGGGAATGGTCCCAAACTGACAGGGGGCAGAGGTACATGGGGTACTGGGAAGGAATTCCTCCCTGTGAGGGTGGGGAGGGGCTGGGATGGAATTCCCAGAGAAGCTGTGGCTGCCCCTGGATCCCTGAAAGTGTCCAGGGCCAGGTTGGACAGGGCTTGGAGCAGCCTGGGATAGTGGGAGGTGTCCCTGCCCATGGCAGGGGGGGGACTTAAGTGACCTTTATGATTCCTTCCAAACTAAACCATTCCACGGTTTTATGATTCCCCATGGGTCTTGACAAGAATTTGAGAAATGGCCGATTTCCAATGGCTGTGGTTTCCTTGCACATCCAATTTTTGAGAACTTTGGTTTCTAAAATTAAATTACTTAAGCACTGTGCTTCAACATAATGATAGAATGTGGTTTTCATCCCTTAATTCTTTTTTGTTCACTAGGGGACACAAGTCTGAGGGCTCTGGCCAACGTCCCCTGACCCCTGTTCCCATTCCCTTCCTCAGGGACCAGGACAGAGATCACACCCCAAAGGAATTGTGCTGGAGAGTGAATGGAGCACCACAAGCAAAGCCTTGTGGCCTCTCAGCTGCCAAGTGCTGTGGGTGTACACGGATCTAGATGTCACATTAATTACCTGCAGTTTAATTAGCTGTAATTGAAGCAATCTAAAATTCCTTACTGCTTGTCTGGAGTGCACCAAGAGATGCCCTTGCTTGTCCACTCCTGACTTCCTCCCCTTTTGGAAGATGCTGGGGCTAAAATGAGATCAATGGGAATGGCAGGGAATGAGGAGGCGTTTCCACATCCCTTTCAATTCGTGGAGAACACGAGACCTTTTGGCCTGGAGGACGTCAGAGCAGAGCTGGTTCTGCTCCTCCTCTTGAGTGCGGATAAATGGGGCGACCTGTGGGGAATCGCTACTAACGAAAAATAGGAGCCTTTTAGTACAATAATAATATATTTAAAAAGAACTACATAGTAACTAATAATAATTATATTAATGAAAAAGAGCCTTCAGCTGCACCCTACAGTTGCAAACCAGTTGAGTTTTCCACCTGCTTCCTCCTCCTGGTGACAAAATGGTTCATTTATTCTCCATGAAGAATAATAACCCTTCCTAGCAGGAATATTATTTATTTATTCCGAATAATACAACCTTCCCATGGCTTCTGGAATAATACACAAAATTCAGGTGTTTATGTGTGTGGGGGATTGGCCTTTGGAACTGTCCATCCAACCAAGGCAAAATATCTTTTCCCTCCCCAGATTTAGGAAGTGTTCAAACACATTTAGGGAGCCGATTTCTCCATTGCTTTGCCCCATCATTCTTCTCCACCTGACGGTGATAAATTATGCAAGGGCCACTCACAGCATCTGAGCCTCTCTCCTCCTTAATTTGCTCTGAGGAAAGCGTGGCAGTCACACCCCGAGCACTGCTGGGAGCGGGGCTGCAATGTGAGAGATTTGTTCATAGAGTTCCACTGACAGCATCTTCCATGATAGAATTGATTGGAAAAGGAGCAACGTTCCCAGCGTGGTCCAGCAGATAAACATGCAATAAATTAAAGAGTAAAAACGAGGGCAATGGTTGCCTGAAGGATAATAAACACAGGTGATGTACAAAGCACTCAAACCCAAGGGCTGCTGCAGATGGAACCATTCAAAAGGCACTTACCAAATTACAGAACCTTAACAGGATTTGGCTGCATGAGGCAGGAGAGCTCTGGGGAAAACCCAGGTGCTGCAGCTGCTTTCTTTCAGCAGGTACTGCTCACTTTCTAAACAGGTCTTTAATCAGGGCCCCAGGAGGGGCTGGAAGAGAGGGAAGCTGAGGGCTGCTCCTGCCTGGCGGTTTTGTAGGAGTAGCTGGAGAGTTTCTACTGCTCATCAGGCTGAAGGGACTGTATAATCACATTTGTTAAATAATAATATTTATTTAATAATTCAGTAAGTGAGCTCTTCCAGCTGTGCCCTTGGAGATGTTGGTGCCTGGAGGGGTCTTTGGTCTACTCCTTGAGAGCAGCCTGGCAGGTGCCGTTGGTCTGAAAATTGTGTTTGGGATGGGAGGAGGCTCTTGGAAGTCTGGAAAAGCCTGGGTGATGTTAGAAAATTACCATTCTGGGCTTTTTTTTTTGATGCATCCATGATGGGACCCATAGCTTTTTGAGGAACTGCTGTAATAAAAGTGCCTGGTACTGGTGACCTGCAATGTGAGGCTGCCCCTGGATTTTGGTGCTGTACACAACAATATCTCAAGATCCTTTTTATCCTTCCTTGTTGTACATAAAGATTACAGGAAATGCCTTTTAAAAGAGCAGGAATGTTCCAGGACTGCTCCTGATTTATCTCCCCCTCTATTTTACACCATTTTTTGCAGTACTAAAAAGATGAGAGGACTTTCAATGTGTCTATAATGGCATCAGAACAGATGAGAATAAAATCAGGTTCTTCAGATCAGAAGGTTTCTATCCCCATCCAACTCTTTGGCTGCCAGGCAGACACCCAGGATTGCTCCCTGTGTTCCTATGGATGTTTCAGGATCACAGGTAATGCCTTGCTGGCCAGGAGCTCAGTTAGCCAGGACATCTGCCTTCCTGCTTATCTGCCAATATCTCCTTTTAAACTTTTGGGAAACATGGATCCTCACTGAGAATGTTCCCATCAGTCAGGGGATGAGGAATGGAACCCCTCCCTCCATCCCCAGCAGGACTTCAGGAGCATTTCTGGAACTGTTTTGCAATATTTTGCTGTGCAGAAGTGCTGCTGTCTTTCTATTTCTGAGGGTAACCCAACCTTTCTTTTCTTCCACCCAGCAAATCCCTGTCACTTGGTAAAATCTGCTGATGACAAATGGTGCTAATCAATTTTTTTGCCACCCAGACTGATTTGTGGTGGTGCTGGGCTTGGAGGTCAGACAGGGCTGCTATTTCAAGAACCTGTGGTGTGCTGAGTTAAAACTTCAATTCCCTCCTTTCATGAGATGGAAACTGTTTTATAATCAACATTTCTGCCAGCCCCAGAGGAACCTCATGCTCTGTTTTCCCTTGGTTCATACCTGAGAAGTGAAGGATGCTGCACTCAAATGGACACTGATTATACACATTCCCTCCTTGTGTGCTTTATGTAAACTTCATCTTGTGCAATATTCGGTCCTTTTTCCAAATGGGTGAATTCCTGTGGAGATGCAGAGTTACAGGATGGACTCAGGTCTGATTCTGCAGCCCCCTCCATGGGGAGGGTGTTTGCAGGGGAGGAGAGAAGCCACGGGATCTCCTGGGAATCAATTGCAGCAGTGGCATCCATCCAAAAATGTTGCAGGAGGCAGAGTCCTCCAGCAGGCTGCAGCTCAGTACGGAGGGAATAGAGCCCCTGGATTTCTGCTTGGAAATTACGATGTTTTGTGTCACCACAGGGAAATCATTGTCTCTTTAAAACCCATCCCTTTTTTTTGTCTGTACTTCATGTTTTAGCTCTGCCCCTTTCCTGTGCATACAGAAGGGTCACATTTAAAGGATTGTTTAGAGACCCCCTTTGGACAACCTGGTTTTATGGAGACAGGACACAGAGTGTCCCTGCAGTGCCCATTGCCGTGGAGGAGGAATGGTCCTGCGGGGAGATGGATGTGACTCCACGTTCAATGGCAGCTGCATAAATTACAGCCTGGGAAGGATAAGGAATGGCCGAAGCTCAGCTCCAGCCTGGCTGTGCCTCTATTGCCTCAGTTCTAATCTAAAACTATGTAAATAAGGATGCCAGGGAATTAAACCTGTGTCTGAGGTCGGGGTGAGAGTGGGGAGGGAGCAAGGTTGCAGTAGAAACAAAAAAAAAAAATGCAATAAAATCTGTAGAATTCCCTGTATATGATGGATCTCAAACAGCTCAGTGCTTGTAACGTGGCAGGATGCTTTATGACGGTCCATTCCCACAAGGTGAATTAAAACAAGGATTAAAAAGCCCTTATAAATCAGATTTTATAGCTGCCTAAACCACCTGCAAACTGTTGGTCCTTGTTTTCAAAATCTGCCATCATTCTGCTGTCAGATTGATCCTGGTTTCATTAGCAGGGCTGGCATTGCCTGTGCTGGCACAAGCCACCAGTTGCATAAATTACCCTGAGTGTAATTGTGAGCAATGTCTTCATTTTGTCAACAGCGTTCCAGAGTGCCAAGGGTGCCCTTTATGCACTGTTTTTAATTGTCTCTGCTGGATGTGATTTCAGCAGATTTCACCTCCATGAGAAATGACAGAAAGACTGACGTGGGCCTGTGGTAGTGATGTGAAATCCAAGAAGAACACTTACCAAGGGGCTCACTGGTATTTGGGAACAGTTTATAATTCAGAATGGGGAGCTTGAAATACTGAGGATGAGTGAAGGAGTGTTTTGGTGGCCCAGTGTAGCACAGAGAAATCCTATAAATGAAAATCTGAGCTTTGCTCATTTTAGGGGAGTTAAACTCTGGTTCACAAAGGTGTGCAAGTGCTGCAGGTGACAGGAACTCTCTAAATTTTGGAGGAAAATCTTGATGTCCATCAGTGCAGCCATTTCTCCATCAGAGGTTCTTAGCTTACAGCAGTGTTTTGGAACATGGCACAAAGTCTATAAAATCTGTATGAGCCCTCAGCACGTCCTGTGTGACCAAAATCAACATCTGGGGTGACCAAAATCAACAACCAGCGTGTTGTGTTTCACCTTTCTTCAAGGTTCCCCCAGTGTTGGATGCATTAAACACCTGGGAGAAGAAAATGGGCTGCAAGATCTGTTATCACCTGCTTAGTGAATTGTCTCAAAATCCTTCTGGATGAATAAGGTGTCCATAAATGTGTAATTAATGAATATGAGAGGAGCCAGCAGCCAGCAACCACATCTGTACCCTTAATCCTGGGCAGCCTGGGCTCAGAGAGTTACTCTGTGCCACGAGTTACAGCTCGAGACTTCACGTCAAAGGTGACTTTTTCCTCTTTGGTTGTGAGTAAAAACTTCTTAAAAACAAATTTAAAACCCCAAGGGAGAGCCAGGGAAATGTTAAAGCTCTCCAAGGCTCTGTGCTGTGCTCAGACTTCTCCGTCCTCTTTTCCTTTAAAACCCTGGACTGAGGTAACCATGGCAGGAAGAGCTTTTCCCATCAGTCAGGTCTGGATTCTGGCTGCCAATGCACCCAGAACCAATTTAGCATCTGCTTCAGTCTGGGATCTAAGTCATGCTGAGGTTTAAACCTGCTCCAAATCCTATTAAAGCCAGTGCTAAGGCCCCAGAAACTGAGCTGGGTTTAGTGTAGATCTACTTCACAGATTTCATCTCAGCACATTTGGAGTTTTTTTGGTCAGTGAGTACCTTTGGATGAGCTGTGGTTAAACTTGTCTGGGACAACAGGACGTGGGTCCTTATTCTTTGAAATTAGAGTGGAATGTGGAAAGTGCAATCCTGTTCCTATTTACGGGTTTGAATGTATCAAAAAATAAACCCATGAAAATTCATGCATTTTTGGTATTTTTATATGAACTGCCTGAGCTGTTGCATTACAGTTTTGGCAAAAGTGAAGCTGGAATTCAATGTACAGAGAGGGCTTTAACCTTGTTCATAGGGGTCAAATTTTCTATGATGCAGCATCATAAGGTTGAGCCATTTTTTTCCATGACATTCCTGTATTTCCACTGACTTCAGTAGAATTAATTTTCCTCCCTCAGAAATTGGCTGAGATAAAGGTTTTATTTTCCTCTTTTTTTTTCATTTAAGTAGGTTTATTGATCTAAAGATACAAAGAGCATTTGTGCCTTGAGTAGAGAGCATCATCTGCACTCCAGGTGATGTCTGGTGTGAAATGCTCAGTTGTGACAGCGGGCCAAGCTCTGCCACCCCCTTCTTGGCACTGAGGGAATAATTTAGTACAGTCATTCACCAAATTTGATACAAATAATCTTAAAACAAAGTGCCTCCCACGACAGGAATTGTGGCACTTCCAGTCCTAATCATTGATGTGTCGCTGGAGAAGGAACCAACTGATGAGTTCATCCTTGATAAGCTCACAAAACTACTGAGTTAAAAACTCATTACTGGCTGACCTGGGATTTTGGGATTGGGGTCATAGTTCAGGGGGACTTCTGAAGTATCAACACAGCAAGATAAATATTCCCTGGAAGTAAATATTGGATCTCCATCTCTGGCATGGTGTGTTGAACTCAGCAGGACGTTTTCCATTGACTTCCCAGTACCCAGCCTCCTATGAACATGTTTTATTCATTAACCCCAGAACCCTGTGAAGGAATAAGTGACAGCAATTATTAAACATTTGCTGCCTTCAGTTTATCCGCCTTAAATTCTGCTGGGGCTTTAATAGCTCAGGAAAAAGTTTGCAAGGTGATGGAGCAGGACTCCATCTGTTCAGACAGATTAAAGGGAGCAGAGAACAACTTTGAAAGGATGAACACTGAAGGCATTGTTATTGCTCTTGCTGAGCTTAATTACAGAGAGTGGGGACCGATAAATCCGTCTGCAGGATGTATTGATTGCTCTGGGAATGCACACCTCTCTTCCAAGGCAAAGTCAAAGATGTTCCAGCTGGATGTGACCTATCAAGCCAGGCAGAAAGCTGGAAAGGGAATATTGGCAAAGGGAACAGGTGGGTCTCTTTCACATCCTGCTCTGAGGGGCCTGGAAAAGTCCCCCAAAAGGGGCCTGGGTGTTCTCCAGCTCAAGGGCTGGGATGAAAAGGGCCTCTGGAATGGTCTAGTCCAACCCCCTTCTCAAAGCGGGGTCTAGAACAGCACTTAGAGCCTCTAGAACAGCCCAGGACTTAATCCATTCGGACCTTGAAGTCCCCCAAGGATGGAAACTCCACAGACTCTGAGGGAAATCCATTCCCGTATTTGAACACCTTACAGTAAGGGTTTCCCAAGTTTTAAATGGCATTTCCTGTGTTTCAGCTTGTTCTCTTTGGTTCTTGTGCTGTCTTAGGGCAGCAGATGAGGATCAGGCTTTGTCCTCTTCACCTCCCATCAGGTCCTTGGACACAGGGATGGAATTCCCCTGAGCCATCTCGAGGCTTAGAGGGTCCTGCCACCCCCAACCTCCCCTTAGCTGACAGATGCTCCAATCCCACAATCATCTTTATGGCCTTAGAACTTGTTTGGTGTCTGATGAATGAAACCTTGGACTTGCAGTATTTTAGGTTGCATTCAGGGAAGTAATTTCATTTCCCAGTTTATAGTTCTCTTCTCTTTTTAAAGAAAAAAAAAAGTATTAAAATCTTTGTGTTAAAAAAAAAAATTGGATTTCTAGATCCAGTGGAAGGGAGGGTAGAAGGCCTGAGCAATGTTCATGTGGGAAGGTGAGATCTGAATGGATCAGAGGAAGGATTTGAAACTTTAGTTGTGGAGGAAAACCTTTGCTGCCAACCAGTCAACTCAGATCCCAAGGAATTCAGCCTTTGAGGATCACATCTAAATTCATACCCAGGACAACTGACACTTAAAGATTTATTAAAAAACCCTCAAAAAACTGCTGAGAAAACTGCCTTTAGTCAATTAGATACTTGCAAAATTTCTGCCAAACTTGCAATAAACTCTTGGTTAGCCTGTCATTGTTATAAAGAGTGAATTTAGCCAAAATACCAAATTCCCCGTGAAACCAGTAGTTAGAGCCGGTGATGTGTTTTATAATCACTTTGAACAGTAAGTAGATATATTTTACCGGAGTAATTTCACCCTTTCCATTAAAAAAAAAAAAAAAAAGGTTGCAAAATTGGGTTTTATTTTCCTCAAAGGTTATCTGGGTTTATCTCCCCTGGAGGAACCAAATGCCCTAAAGACAGCCTGGATTGCTTCTCCTATTGTGGCTGCTTTCCTAACTAATAGTTTTTAGATGTTCCCTTTTAGTGCTTTTTATGCCTCTTGAAAATGCCAGCAATATTGCTCATAAATCATTGTCCTTTCCTTTAGCTCTCGTGGATTAATTTAAATTCACTTTCATTACCATTCTGGTTGGAGCAAGTGCCTTTAATCCTGCCTGGGTTTGGGGTGGAGGTTTAGTTCAGGGCAGCTCGTGAAAGAGCTGGGTTTAAGGTTTGGGGTGATTAAATGGGGAAGGAGATACTGGGAGGGGTGCTGGGGGATATTCCATCTGGCCTTGAGGAGCTTTATTCTTTATCTGGATGCATTTCTGAGTGGTTTTCTTTGGATATTTTCTCCTCGGTGCCTTCTCACTGCTCTCGGCTTTGTCTACAAAGCTTCGAAACAACGGGGTGTGAATTAATGGTGGTGGTAACTCCCCCAGGCACTCCTAGAGGGGACAGTGAATGTGTTATTCTAAACACATTATTTTCACGTGGAAATCAGTATTTGGCAGTGGGGAGAACCAAGGTTGCTGTTTGCAGGAGTCAGCAATGTTTGATGTTACCGATCCTGTGGTTTTTTTGGCCAGTTGTGATTTGTGGAAGGATTCCCAAGCTCCATCCCTGCATAAAGGGCTCTTCAACCACCCTGGATATTCACTGGAGTATAAATGCTACCATTTTATATCCATGCTGTGCCAGAACAAACACAATCAGCCGTGCTAAATGTAACAAAAATCCTCATTTATATCCCTGGGGAGTGGCGTCCGAACCAAGCCCAGAGGTGAGAACAGAGGTGTAACCTCTTGTGCAGCCCACTCCACTGCCTCTTTAAGGAAACATCCATTTCTTCTGCTAAATACCAAGGGAAAAAGGCCTCTGTGCGCTCCATTTTTCTCTGCTGACATTTTGATGTGATTAAATTCATGGTGCTGCAAAGAAATATTGCCCAGCAAACCTCCCAGCCCAGGGAAGAGTGGGATGTTCTCCCAAAGCCGCTGAGTGCATCATGGCTCCACTTCAGCAGAATTAGTGAAACACGTTCCCCTCTCCCCTGTAACTCACTTTTTCCTCTGCATGGGGCACTTCTGTTAAATGTTGAGTATCTTCTTTTTATTATTTAGCACAGCAACAGGCAAAAATATCAACCCTGACACTTAGGACAGCCCTGGGAGTCGGATGCAGGTGTGTTACCAGCTTACAAACTGTCATTTGATTTCTGTAGCCCATTGTTTCTGGGCTATTGATGATAATTTAGGAGGCTGATGTGATATTTGTAGTGATTTTTTTTTTTAAAGGAATAATATTGTAGTGACCTGTGTCCCTTTGCACGTCTCAGTTTCCCCAGCAAGTGCTGCTTCTGGTATTTGAGCACGCACTAAACCACTTTCTTCTCAATTCTATCACAGTGGAAAAGCACCTCAGTGAAAGAGCAGTGCTACTGGTCTGAGAACATGGGCAGTGCCACGGCTGAAGCCTCCGGCTTTATTTCTTTTAACTCTTTTAATTTTTTTCTGACATTCAGAATCACCAGAAGGAAGTTGTGATCTGAAGGGAAAAGAACTGACTCACTCGTTTTGTGCTTGAACCCATCTCAAGAAGCAAACCACCTTCCTTACTAATTTATCCAACCTTATTAATTTATCTCGGGCTGCCTGGTGATCTGGTTCTGCTCCGTTGTTCTCCTTTTTTTCCCTTTCTTTGAAGGTGATGTGAGTGATTCTGTGTTGGCGCAGCTGACCCAGAGATGCAAGGTTTGATTTTTAAAGCATTCCTTATTTCCCAGAAATATTTAAAATAGTAGTTAGGATTGGGTATAGGATCTTGGAGTGGTGTGGGTTGGAAGGAACCTTAAACCCATCGTTCCAGCTCCCTGCCATAGGCAGGGACCCCTTCCACCAACCCAGGGTGTTATTTGGCATTGTATTAAAAGTCATTTTCATGGTCACAAAGTGAGAAAATGTATGACCTGGAAATAAGATCCAGGAGTTTTTGTGTTCATAAACACCCTGCCATCCATGGCCACCTTGTGAAGGAATTCCGTGAATTTAGTGGAAATGCACAGGGAGGTTAGACATGACTTGTGAAAGTCAAGAACAAAACAATTTCTGTGTGTTGAGCTGATCACTGTGAGGAACTCCCCAGTCCCTTTGGCCAGTTCTGGGCAGAAATCTCCTCTGGGAGGATGTGTGGTTTAGGAGAGGTGGGATGTTCTGTATTTTGAGCTCTCTCCTTTGGTGACATTGGCAGAAGTCACTAAGCCACTTAGTTTTTCAGTGCATCCCATAAAATGCAACGTGTGTTTGATGAGGAGCTACTTACCCCGTTCTTTACAGCATGCAGACAGAGTTATGGGCTTGGCCAGCAGCTTCCTTGATGAAAGAATAAAGTAGATTTTTTTTTCCCTTCCACCCTTCGAAATGGGCAGAATAAAAATTTTAATTACTTGTTTGTCTATAAATAATTCAGAGGCACTATAGGTTATGCTCATACACATGCACGCACGAGAGAGATGCAGATCTTGTGCCAGAAAATGGCTTCAACCTCTCACAGGTAGTAAATTTTCCATGGATTTATGGCCAGTAGTAGCAGTGCCCAGGCACAGAGAAAGTGTGTGTCAAGGTGATCAGCAAAGGGCAGCAGGAAGAGGCTTTTCCCTCCTGGAGAGGCACCAAGGTCTCTCTCTCTCTAGGGAGATTTTTCTACAAGGAGGAAAAACTTATGGAGAGAAATAAAAATTATCTTATGGACAGAAAGAAAAATTACCTTATGGACAGAAAGAAAAATTATAATCTCCACAGCCTAAAGAGGTGCTCACATGTCAGAACCCTCCTTAGTCCTGCAGCCATTCCTCGTCCTCATCCTCCTCATCACGCTGTGCTCCTTAATCTCTCAGAAGTTCCTTCTTTCCTGAGGGTTCTTTGCATTTTTTAGGGCTATCCTGTACTCTGCATTTCTGTTTCAATACCTGTCACCTCTCTTTGGAGTTGATATAACAGGGAATTCTTGCCATGAGCCTTTTTGGGGTACAGGTGATGCTGGGCTTTGCATTTAGCATTGTTTCCTTAGGAATGTCTGCCCAGTCCTTCCCTTCACCCAGAATATTCCTGTATAATTACACTTATCCAGAAGACCTGTGTCTGCCCCAGCCCTGGAAGTGTCCCAGGCCAGGTTGGAGACAGTGGGAGGTGTCCCTGCCCATGGTGGGGTTGGATTGGATATTCTTTGAGGTCCCTTCCCACCCCAAACCATTCCACGGCTGTTCACAAGATGAAGCGTGAAGGAATTTGTGGGTGAAATCAGCTGATTCTTGAACACACAAATATTAACAATGGGACATTTGAGGGAGGAGGAATGGGAATGAAGACAGGTGATTGCTCCTAGAAACCCCTGACAAGGAGCTGCCCAACGATATGGAACACGTGGAGCTTTATTTCCTCGGGAATAAATGAGATAGTGTTGTGTGTCAATTAACCTTAAACCAGGTAAGTGCCTGAGGATTAATTTACTAGATAATGCTGGAATCTGAGAGGGTGTGGAGGATTTAATGGAAACTATTTAAAGTATAATTTATGCTACTTTAAAATATAGATAGATAGATAGATAGATAGATAGATAGATAGACAGATAGATACATAGATATCTATAGATAACAGAATGAGTTGAAAAATCCTTGTATTAGAAAACTGAAACATTTTCAAAGGAAAATAAGTGTTTAAGCGTCACTTCTGGCTGCTGGGTGGGGATTTGGTTCCATGGAAGACAAAGGAAGTTTCCAAAGGTGAAGGATTGTGTTAAAAGGACAGGATTTCAGTGCTGAGGGGTGGGTTTGCTGCCCATTAGGATGCTGATAATGCTAATTTGAGCTTTGCACTTGGAGCAGGATTTACCCCGTGTCCATTGCTGTGATGCTCTGGACAGCTTTTCCCATGGTCCTGAGCTGATTCCCCTGTTTTTTCCATTCCCAGGGATGAAGTGCTTGAAGAAAGCACCAGCAATTCTCTCCATTTACCCTTTGTTTACCCTTTGGGGCAAAGTGCATCCTCAGAAAATAGAAATATTTCCTTTGCTCACCCTTGGCATTCGGGGGACTTTTCCAAGGGACTGACGGGTGTTTGTGATTAGCTGCTCCTAATTAGCCTCCTAATTAGCTGAAATGTCATTTGCCTCATGTTGCCACCTTCAGTGTTTTGCCTTGTGTTTAATCCCTGGGATGGAAAACATTGGGAAGAATTTGGCTGCTGTGGCTGAGCTGGGACAGAGCTTCTCTTTCAGCTTGGCAACCTGTTAAATATATAAAAAATAATAATAGTAACATTTGTGTGCCACTTTTGTTCATTTCTAACACCATAAAAACTGAATCTGGGTCTAATTTGTAGCCCTGGGCCAGTCTCTGAGGACCTGACTCAAGAATTACTCCCATGGACAGCCTTTCCCTTGTGCAAACACTGATTGGTTTGGTTTTTTTCCCCTTTGATGCATTTTTCATTTCAACATCTCAAAACCCTTCAAAAGTTTCCACCCAGTTGTTCACCTGCAACTCCAGAGAGTTCTGACGTGGTTTTTTTCTGCCTCTGCTCTGCTTAAAGTGGTTCAAAACCCCAATGCTCTGTGCTGAGGATCTGAAGCTGTGTTAATGTACACCTTTCTGTGAGGTTTTAATCTGGTGCTGCATTGTCTGGCACCTTTAGCACCCACGTTCTGCCCACTGACGCATTTCCAGTGCTTTGTCGAGGGGAGATTGTGGGGAAAGTTCAGATTTTAAAAGGAATCAAGACCCTGAGCTCCTTTCAACCAGAGCCTGGGTGTTACAGGAGGAAATGTTATGGCATCTGTTGTCACTCCATGGTCTGGGACACTTTTATTTTATCAGTGTTGTTTTGCCTCAGCTTCTGGTTCTGTCAGTACCAGATTTAATGCATCCCTGGGTCCAGAAATAAAACAGAAGGGTCCAGAAATAAACCTTGAGCCAGGCACTGCCACCAGCTCTGTACCACCATCCTTTGCCACCCATTTAACCATTTAAACACCACGGGAGGGGCAGTTTTGTTCAGCTGGAGAAGCCAAACAACGAGAGACGCCCTTTTATCACCACTGTTACATCAGGAAAAGCACAATAGGATTTTTTTCCCCATCAGGAGGATGCAAAAGTCCTTCAGATTCCCCCCTAAACGGATTTCACACAGCTCAATAGGCTGCACTTCAGTGATTGGAAATGTCAGAGTGATTAGGGAAAGCTGGGATTTTGCAGGCACTGGGAATGCGGCTGGGGTTGCACAACCCGGCAAGAAGTTTCAAATTTATCCTAAGCTGCTAAAATACCATTCTTAACGCACAAATGTGATGTTTGTTTCTCCTGGAGTGCAGATTTTGGGGGGGAAATGACCCCACTCACCTTGCCCTGCTTTTATTGTGCATTCACAGCAGTTTCTGAGGAACCCAGCCCATGAAATTTACTTTGGGTATGAAAGACCTGCCTTGATGTAGCTGTAATTCAGTATTTGCTTGCATTTAGGCAACGTGCTGAGGTCATAATATTGATGGGGACTTCATTTTACCTGGAAAATGTTGTTTTCTGACCCAATCAGCAGCTCCCAGCCCAAACAACTGCTACTAAGGGCTGTGCAGGACTTGTTCCATTAGGAACAGGTTGAGCACAGCCTGTTTCAGTAAGGAAATGTGAGCACAGGCCAACCTTGGGGTGACTGGAGGCCAAAACAAACACCTGAGCTGTGTGCCTGGAGCTTCCAGGTACTTTAGAAAGTGTTGGACATCAAATTCCTGTTACAGCCAACAAAAATGTGACCCTAGCACCACCACAAGATGATTCACACTTGTACACAATCACTTTAAAAACAAAGGGAACAAAACCTTTATTGAGGCTCAGATGAATATCAAGTGAAACCAACAGCTTTACAGAAAATTAAGATATTAAAAGTGTTTCTTCCACCCAGCTGGTTGTTTTATGACGCTGTCTCCTGGCAGATGCATCAGTTTAAAAATAATTCTGAAATAGCAAGTTCTTGGCCCTGCTGATGCTCTTGTTTTGGGGCTTTTGATTTATTTTTTTTTTCAAATGAGGTTTACTAAGAAGAAAGCTTGCTCTTATTCTAGTTTATGATGCCTTGCCCTTTCTCACAGTGCTTATTTCAGGTTGGAGTCTTTGTAGCAGCACAGCTGATTGTACAGCTTTGAAAACAAACCAGTGAAAGACTCCAAGTCAGAAATACAATTTAATAGGAGAAAGTAAAATAAATGAAATGGTACAAAGAAAACCACTGACAGAGTCAGAATACAACCTGTCACCCTGTCAGTCAGGGTGTTGGTAGCAGTCCGATAAAATGGTGGCTGCAGTCCTCCTGAAGTGATGGATGTGGTTCTGTTGGAGCAGTGATCCTGTAGAAAAGTGTCTCGTCTTCACCTGAAGGTCCAGTGGCATAGCTCTTGTCCTCTGGGAGTCCCAAACCTCTGATTATATACAGATGGGAAGTCTCAGTTCCTCCTCCTGGGCAGAGCATCTCACAATGGGATGGTGAGTCACGAGGCAAGGCATTGATGGGCCCATGAACAGGAGATAGCCTCCGGAGGGAGTTATCGATGAGTCCTGCGGCAGGATCCTTGATTGCCCATTAATCAGAGATAGCACCCGGAGGGAGTTATCAAGGGTGAGTCACGGTAGCAGATAACGAACACTGCCCCACCTGCTTTAACAGCTCATGGAGATGGTGATAGGATACATGCTTCTGGTTGCATCTCACATTGTAACCCATGACACTGGTGGAGGAGCTGAGGCATGAAGGACTTATCAATATTAAAAGGCCTTTCCGTGACCTCACCGCCTTTTTCTTCAAGAAAAAACCTTCATTATTTGCTAAAACTGGCCAGGCCCTCCACTCCTCCCTCCTCTTGTCTGCTCTGCTGCCAGGTGTGGGAGAACAGGACCTTTGAACAACGAACCAACGTGATTTTGCAAGGGAACCTTGCCTCAGCAAGGACTGAAACCTGCCTGAGGGGCAGGGCCAGGGATGTGAGAGAGCTCAGAGTGGATCATTACTGCCTAAGTAAGCATAAAATATCCATGTATTTTCCCACAGTTCTGCTTTGGGAAAATAAAAACTGTGTGTTTCCCCCTATTTACTGCCATGTGCTCATGATAATCACTGATTACAAAGTCACTCATAAGAAAGTTAAAGCCTGAGTGGTGCTGTGGGATTAAAGCACATATGGAAATTATTCTATAAGGGACCATTTCTGCATTGTCCCTTACAGACCTTAGTTATGGGTTTGCATCCCATGACTGACCAAACATTGCTGCTTTACTGCCCACCAAGATGGGAATTTGAACATGTTCCCTTCATTTTCCTGCATTTTGCTTTCTAAAAAGTAGTTTTTGTGGGGTGGTGCCATGCAGTGGTGTGGGTGAGGGATGGACCTTTCCAGGGGCCTTTCCTGAGGGATGGAAGTGATGCTTTCACCACCCCAGACCAAGAACAGGTTTCACTTGTGTGTGTTTTCAACAGAAGGAGGTA
Source organism: Falcunculus frontatus (assembly GCA_013398115.1). Classification (NCBI taxonomy): domain Eukaryota; kingdom Metazoa; phylum Chordata; class Aves; order Passeriformes; genus Falcunculus; species Falcunculus frontatus. The sequence continues at coordinate 111,145 of VZRV01004064.1, read as the reverse complement.
GCTGGGAAGTGCTAAAAGTTGAGAGCTGGAAAGGTGAGCAACTAGAAAAGAGCTAATTCCCATTTTTCTTTTTAACAGCCACCCCGGCCCAAATTCATTGAAAGCGTTGTGCCATGAACTCACCTTGGAAATCACGGCGACATTTTATCTGCACCCTGGGAATGCAGGGAACCAGGTCATGTAGCCCAGAGCCCTCCCGAATAAATGCTGCACCAGATGAATTAAAAAATCATGAAAGAGTTCGTCAGCTGATTAATGTGCTGGTAATTGTGCAAATGTCAGGAGATGGGACTGATTTTGTAGAACAACCCTCTCAAAACATCCACGGGGTCAGTTTTTCGTGTTGTGGTGACATTGGATGTGTTGAAACTTCCGTTTTAGGAAGGTTTGGGACAGATTTTGAAACATTTCAGTGGAAACATCATCAGGCAGACCCAAACGTTCCCCCTTTCCCTTTAACCTCTCTTCTGGGCTGATTTTTCCAAGAGCTGTGGTCGTGTTCCTGTTCCAGGTGTGAGGGGACACTGCAGAATTCAGGGGTCAGTTTTTTGTGTTGTGTCTCATTGTGGATGTGTTAAAACTTTTGTTTTAGGAAGGGTTGGGACAGGTTTTGAAATATTCCAGTGGTAACATCACCAGGCAGACACAAATACTCCCCCTTTCCCTCTAACCTCTCTTCTGGGCTGGTTTTTCCAAGAGCTGTGGTCGTGTTCCTGTTCCAGGTGTGAGGGGACACTGCAGAATTCAGCACTTGAGGCTGGACAGCTGCAACTCCTGTACTGCCCTGAGCACTCAACAGCTGCCCTGAGCTCTTCCCAGGCTCTCCCAAAGAAAATTCCAGCCTCAAGGAGTGTGCAAATGAGCCCACTCATCATTAAATCACGGCTCCCAGGCAGGTTATATCTGTGTTTGACCCGGAGACTTCAGGCTTTTTATTCTAAAAATCATATTCACAACTTCGATCCTGAAGCAGCTTCCCTGATGGCTTTAGGAATCCTTGGGAAAAGCCATTAATTTGGAGCAAGGATGGCAATTACACTCATATGAAAGCAAAAGGGGCCATTTTGCTGCTTTGCTTTATTGGATGACTGAGCAATTCATTATTTGTGTAGGAATCTTATTTTCCATTGCTGGCTGATCAGCCAGTCAGGACTGTAAATCTAATTAATTTGAATACATGAGATTGCAAGAAACAGTGTTTCTCTTTGGGTTCAGAAGTAAGAAATAATTAGCCCACAAGAACTTCAGTGCTTTGGAACTCAATCCTTGGCAGCCCTGCAGCTCGAGCTCTAGGCAGGGTGGGAAGTCCAAGAAGAGAATGTGATGATTAAAAATGAATTGCTTCTTGGTCGGTATCAAGAGCTCAGCTCGTGTTTGTTAGAAGAGGGCATCTGTCTCCCTGCCTCATTAGATGAGGAAAAGGCAAATATAAACAGGAGAAGGAGCCAATCCAGCTCCCTACAAGGCTCCCACTTTGCCAAAAGCCGCTGTTCCTCCTGTTCTGCGGTGGCTGCAGCTGGGGGTGCATCTGGTGCCTGTGCTCCTGGGGGAATCCCTCTGGAACTGCAGCCTCTCAACACAAATGTGGACCAGGGACACCTTCCTGCTGTGGGTCTGAACCAGGTGAGGCTCCTCAGACAGAGGGATGGATGGGCAGAGGTGATGAACTTCTGTGGGGGAAAAATCAGTGGCAGAGAAAAGTGGAAAAGGAACGAGCATCCTGCCGGCTTTTAATATTATCTGCAGATGAATGGATGTGATCAGTTCACAGAATGTGAATATGCTGAGTTAGGAGGGATCCATCAGGACCAAATGCTTCACAGGACGCCCCCACAATCCCAGCCTGTGCCCGAGAGTGCCACCTTGGTTTGTGGTTGGCAGCAGACTTTCAGTTTTAACAAAAATCATTTAAAAATCTCTTGGCTTTCCACAATTTTAGGTAGGATTCTTGTTCTGAGAAATGCTGGAAGTTGTAACACTGCTCCAAAAGGGCTCACGTGCGAAGGAGCGTCGGGAATGCCAAGATTCAGATCCTGGCAGTGCTGCCAAGGCACAGCAGGAGGATGAGGTCGATTTTCAGCATGGCTCCAAGGGAAGGAGGAAAACAATATGGGAAGGGCACTTCTGAGACAGAAAACCTGGGCCGAGATGACAAAAATCTGTGTTTGGTTCTTTCCATCAGTGAGAGCTGCCTGTGGACTGGAGCTCTTGGAATGAATTCCCGTGTTCCTGGTGTTGGAGAGACTGTGTCCTAAGGAAAGGAAAAAAGGCAGCGATGAGGAAAGTGGGCCCCAAATTCCTCTCTGCTGTAGGAATCCTAAAAAGTGCTGAGAACAGCCCAGGAAGGCCATCCTTGGAGTGCTAAAACCACTGAAATATCTCCAGGAGAGATGAATTCCTGGGAAAACAGGAGCATGGACAGTGGGACTGATGTGGCTGTGGCTGCTCTCAGGCTGATATGAATAAAAACGGCGTTTAACTCACCTTGAGTAAAAAAATTAATCTCTTTGAGTACAAATTTACTTCCTGTAACACATTTCAAGGCGTGGAACGGCCCCATTGGCATTTCCTATAAACCCTAATGAAATTTGGGCTGAACCACTGAGCTTTTTTCTGCATTTTTACGGTAGAAATCCCTCACAGGGACTTTTTTGGGGATCCCTGGGGCTTGGAAATTAATGTTATTAGAGTTCTCAAAGAGAACAAGTATGGGGCAGCTACAGTTTCTGCTGCTCAGCTTTAATTAAAGCCTCCTCATGTTTATTTTGGAGAGAATCACGAGGCATTTGGGTGTTGCTAAATATAAATGGGATGACTCAAAGGGAACGCTGAGGTCCAGATTTGGAGCAACGAATCAGGGAGATGCTTTGAGCACTATCAAACCCCACTTCAGATTCTCCAAGTTGCCAGCAAATCTAAAAACAAAACTGAAGAAAACATCTTGTTTGGGGCTGTATTTTAAGGCAGATGAGGCTTGGAGAGAGCCTCACAGACATGGGAGGGTTTTAATGCTGCACTTCTCAGTAATTTCTACATATGTGACTTTTTTCCCCCAATATTTGGACGTTTGCTTGGCTTCTAAAGGAGAGGGACTGATATTCACATGTTAAATTGAACACTGACCTTTGCCTGACCATCTCTGCACAACTTTGGGTCTTTTTAAGGTATTTAAGCATCCAAAGAAACACATGGACATAAGTTCATAGAATTCTAAGATGGTTTGTGTTGGAAGGGACCTTAAATCTCCTCCCCATGGGCAGGGACACCTTCCCCTAGACCAGGTTGCTCCAAGCCCCATCCAACCTGGCTTAAAGTTGTTTGGTTTTGGTGGGTTTTTTGTGCTGAAGGTATTTGCACTCATTTTTACTCTCTGAGGTGGTTTGGAAAATGCGGAAGGATGTTAATTCCCACATTTAGGCAGGTGGGCACCTTCAGAAAACTCATCCACCAAGAATCTGCCATTTTGTACAGCAGGAAGAAAAAATTTTAAACCCCAAACCAGCCCCCTATCAGTGTAATTTCTGGTGGAAATGTGTGTGACAATCTCATAGATAATTTCCAAGAGTGTTTATTCTAAATATGAATTTTAAACCATGTTTTTTTCCAAGGATTCCATTCTTTTGGCTAAAGCTACAACCTTGTAGCTTTCAGTCCATCTCCAGTTGCATTTCAGAAGTTCCTTTCACATGCCAGAACTATTCCAAGCCCAGATGAAATGAGGGAGCATCAGTGCAGGCATCCAGCCCTACTACAAATCTCCCTCTCCTCTGCACCTGACAAAGAGCTGCTTAACTGAGCCTGAAATGCAGCTGCTTAAACTTTAAAATACTATCATTTTTGTCTGGCGTTGTGTGGGCACAGAAATATTGATGCAGTTGACCACAAGTGCTAAAAGAGAAAAATCAGTTTTGTAGTCAGAGCTGAGTGGGTGAATTCACAAGCTGCAGATGCCTCACTCGGGTGGATCCTTCTAAAAAGGAACAAATTTGTAAATGTTGATGTATCTATAACTTTTAAGGAGAGAAATTACCTGCAGGTTTTGTTAAAAGTCTTTTTATACATGGTGCTGCTTAATTAAGGTGAATTTTTTCATTACAAGGAAAAAAATCCCTTTACAAAGAGGCTGTAGAATATTAGATGAAGTTTATCCTGTCCAGAGGGGAGGACTCAGGATATTGAAATAAGAAGAATCACAGTTCTAGAGGCCAGAATTTCCCATTTATCGCCTCTGTCTAGAGCGGGATTCTCATTTTCCTGTAGCCCTGACAGGCAGGAGATGCCTTTCTGCTCAAAAAGCATTTCTTTAATTTCTCAAAAAAGGATTTCTTTAATTTTTGAAGCGCTGTTTCTGCTTTTCCAGTGCTGGGCCTAAGACAATTCCTGTCAAATTTCCAAAGGGAACAGAGCAAATCCAAGTGCTTTCCATTACATTTGAAACCTGTATTGACTCAAGCTGGAAATCCTAATCAAGTAGAGTGCATTATCAAGTCTGATAAATCTTAACAGACCTTCTAATCAATAGAGCCTGCAGCATGTGCCAGAGCCCACAGGCAGTTCAGGAAATACGATTTTCGGGAAAGGCACAGAATTCCTGCACCTTTATTTAGGATGAGTATCTGAGCTACGGCCCTACTGCTTTATGGAAGGGGTTTCAGCTGACTCTGAGCTGAAATTAGTGAGGTTTTCATCCCAATTTAGGTTTTTTTTTCCAACTGTCACAGTCCAGGGGCCCCACAGAAAGGAGAAGCAGGTTTTTGGAGGGGCTGTGCTGGTTGGATCAGAGGTGTGTGCATGGGGAGATATCTCTGTGCCCCATTCCTCACTTTTCCATGTATTTAGCCCTTTGCCAAAGCCCCAGGAAGAGCTGAACCTCACAGACTCAAGGAGTGAAAAGCCTCTGATGTCACCTTGCAGCTCAGGGAGCTTTGGGCTGAGCTGAGCAGAGTTTTCCATGCTCTCAGCCCCTATGTTTTTAGCAATCCCTTTATTCCCACTGCTGCTTACACGTCCCAACAGACTGGCCACCACCAGGAGCCTTGGAACTGGCTCTGTTTTGGGGATCTGGGGATGGGAATGAGAGCACAGGGATGGGCTCCTGCTGTGGGGGACAACAGCCTTTCCATGGAATGCTGATAATTCCAAAGCTGTGGGTTTGATCCCCAGATGGGCCATTCACTTAAGAGCTGGGCTTAATCCTCGTGGGTCCCTCCTAACTCAGAATATTCCGTGGAAGTTGTGTTTTGGGAACAGAGCCCTTCAGGCTGCCTTGGGCACACACAGCCCCTGCTTCAAGGGGCTGTAGATGGTATTTAGTGTCCTTGCTAGCTCCATGTAGGAATATTCCTGAGGAGGCAAAGGTTCCTGTGGGTGCAGTAGAGGCTCTGCAGCCTTTGGTGGGTGTTGGGTGCAGCTGCAGGAAGAGTCATTCCCTGAACTCGGGATGCGTCAAAAAAACCTGTTTTTACTTCTCTCAACTGCACATTTATTAAATTTCCAACCTGGAAAGCTCTCGCCATGCCAGGATTTCTCTAAAGAAGAAAGATAACCTTGGCAGGCTGCTGGAATCCTGTTTCCCTTGGCAGGGGAAGGCCAAGTGCTGCCTGTGCCCCAAAGGCAGACGCTGCTAAATCCTCTCCCTGGGGCTGCTTTATTACCACGAGGACTCAGGACTGAGCAGACACTGCAGACGAAGATATTTCAACCCCCTCTTCTCCCTTCACTCGGGGAAATTACATTTTGCTGTGTAGTTTTTAATCCGTCGGTTGGGCCCATACAAAATGACAAGTGAGCGTGATTTAATTTTATGATAGCACTGCATTAGATGACCACTTTATGTTCCCGTAAAAGAGGGATTTGGAGTGGTGGTGTGCTCTGCTCTTCCACATTTGATATCCTTGTTTCCCAGAGCCTGACAAGAAAATCTTAGGCTTGTTAAGAGCAGCTTTGCTGTTGCGGCCTGGTTGCCTATGTGGGTGTATTTGGGAGATTGGGTGTCACAGGAGCACAGAGGCTTTGGGAGAATTTTATTGGGACTTGTCAAAATGTTCTTCTCTCTGGTGACCGTGACAAGACCTAGGGAAGGGCTGGAGCTGTGTCAGGGGAGGTCAGGTTGGATTTTAGGGAAAGGTTCTTCCCCCAGAGGGTGCTGGGCACTGCCCAGGCTCCCCAGGGAATGAGCACAGCCCCGAGGCTGCTCCAGGAGCGCTGGGACAGCGCTGCCAGGGATGCCCAGGGTGGGATTTTGGGGTGTCTGTGCAGGGCCAGGGGCTGGGTCAGTGATCCCTGTGGGTCCCTTCCCACACAGGATGTTCTCTGATTCCACGAATGGACACCAAGCCCAACTGTTTTTTTTCCATCTGAGGTTCCACATCTCGCTTGTGCCATGACCAGCCAAGGTCTGTTGATTTCTGTTATTTTTTACTAATCCTGCTACAAATTCATTTCAAGTAGGGAGTGGCAGCATCTTCCCTCAGCATTGCAGCTGGGCAGGAGATTAAACACTGGGAATTGTATTGGGCACACATATCAGGAAAAAACCCAGCAAACTGGGATTTGTTTCTGACTCTTGAGCAGAAGAATATCTGTTCTATAAATCAAGAGTAACACAGTTGGTATCACTGATTTTTTTTATCTTGATATAACTGAGGTAAGGAAGAATGTGTACTGCTGTGTATGATTCTGGGAAAACTTTGTCTGGAAAACTGTTTACAATTCCAGGCACTTGTATTCAAAGGAGATAACAGATGCAGAGCAGAGGTTTTAGGGTGGTTGAGAAAATGATTAACAAGGGACTGGAATACTCCTGCTTCCTCGGCTTATCACAGCAGGCTGGGATGTGCAGCATGTGGATGTGCACAGGGAAAAGGAGGAATAGGCAAAATTAAAGCTGAGGTTGTCATGATCTTAACTGGACAAATCCAGATGTGAGAACTTTCCTTCTCCTTAGAACAAGCTCAATATTAATTTCAAACAGGCTTCTGACAAGAAGGGTACAGGTGAAAATTCACTGGTTTGAGGATTGTGGTTTATTAAACTTAATTTTAAAAAAAAGAAATAAACCCTAACCATCTGAACAACAAGAAGAGTAACACTGGGATTATAATCTTACCATTATGTTCTCTATTTTAATTAATGAGCAAATTTAATCTTCTCGGTTTTAATTAATGAGCAAATTGCTTTGGTCTTTTCCAGGCCATGGTCTGTCCAGGTTGGAAGTTGTGTCCTTCTCACAGGGAGTTGATTTAAATAGCTCCATATCCAAGAAGGAATTAAATTGAGCAACCAAACCTTCCCAGCACTACAGGAATTCTCAGTTACAGCCTCATCAGCAAAGGTGGAAGAACAGGGATTGGCATTGCTCTGATTCCCGAAGCAACCAAGTGCAAGTGAAGGAAGGCAATGCCATCAAATGTCCATGCTGTCCTCTCTCCCATCTCACACCTCAGGTTTCTGGAAAGCTCCTCTGTTTTCACAGCTCTTCACTGAGGTTTAGGAATTAAATCCAACACCTTCATGTCGGGACTCATGTTGCTTTTGGGCAGTTTTGCTGCCAGGTTTTTAATGGACTCTCAGTAAAGTCACTCACCTGTGCTTTGCTCCTCTGGAAAGTCACTCATGGTGCTCCTTCACAGCCCTGCTAAAATATGTTCGAATTCCTGCCTGCCTTAGAATGGGAATGTGCACTCCATCAGCCAACAAGGACACTTGCGTTCATACAGAATTCATGAGTGCATGTTAAACACTGCTATAAAAGGACGTTTCTTGTCTTCAGCTAAATTGACAGCCCCTCTTTCAATATCAACTCCTTGTGCCTGGGAAATCAAGACATATGATTCTCTCTTTTTTTTTAAACCAAAGTAAAAAAGATTTCTTTTTAATGTCTGTGTGAGTGAAAATCTCTGCTATTTGCTGTGATGTTTCCTTTCTAGAGGCATTTCTTTGTTTTGGTGGATAACTATTGCTTTTCCCTTTGCTTGTCTGCCTTAAAATTTTCTGTGGGTACACACAGATGTGGTGAAGCTCCTTTCCTTCCACTGTCACTCAGAGCCTTTTCAGCAAGAGCTTTCTTTAGAGCTGAAAAATCATGATGCTGAGCAGTTGCCAGAAGAAAAAAATTGGAAGGTAACGTTGTAGTGAGCAGGAGTCTTTTTTTTTTCGGTTGTTTTTTTGTTTTTATCATTTTTAATTAAGTTGGGCTTTGTGTACCCGATTGTAACAGGCAGCAAAACGAGGGTGAATGCCCTGGACAAACTGAGGCTAAAGGAAAAAGGGGGAGGTGGGAGATGATACTTTTCATTCAATTCATCCACTTGAGTTGTCCAGTCAGTGACTGAGGAGTTCTTGAATGCCTTTCACCAGCAGTTTTGTGTCTCTTCACCAACAGCTTATTTGTTCCACATGGTGTCTCAGTAGAGGCACAGCTTCTCTGGGCAACCTGTGCCAGAGCTTTCCCCCTCCCAGGAGAGAATTTCGTCCTAAAATCTCTCAACCTCCTCTCTTCATTTGAAACCACTCTCCCTTGTCCTGTCATTGCACATCCTGCCTGTAGATCTTTGGAGAAGGGGAAATGCAGCCCAAGGGACACTCTGCAAGGCAAGGATTTGTTACCCAGTCTGGCCATTTACAGAACAGGGGGCTCTGTGCTGCCAGAGGAGCAGAAGTTGAGATCAGTGGCAATACCTATTTAGAAAGAATTTCTTATATTTCAGCATATTTTTTTTTCAGTGCTGGCAAGAACAAGAGCACCCCTAGACCCTCCCAACCATAAAGTGTGTGTCTAGAGGTGAGAATCAGGCTCTTGTCTCTCAGTCCCACTCCTCTGGCTCCTGCTGCTGTTTTCTGCTGCCGTTTAAAATGACACCTCCTTACATTCCAGGTACTGGGACTTCAAGGCAAATATTGCTTAGAAATATGCCAAGGCTGGCGACAGGAGGAGCAGCAACCAAGCTCCTGGTGGGATCTGAAAGGCTTTGAAGGGTTTCAGGCTCAGCTCTGTGCCCCCACCCGGAGCAGACACAGCGCGGTGGGAGCAGGACAGGTCCCTGTGTGTGCTCCCTCACGTCCCAGCACTGCCCAGCTGCTTGGCTCAAACCACTGGGAAGAGGTGGAAGGTATTCATGTCAGGCAAATAAAACATTGAAATGGCAGCCTGAGATCAAGACAAATTTTTAAACTCCTCCAGCCCCTCAGGACAATGCATGCTGAGATTTGGTATCCTGATCCAGGTTTCTTTTCCACCTGGCTAGGTGGAACACACACCCCTGGCAGGGTTTGCATTTTCAAATGGCATCTCCTTAAAAGCAGATTTGAATTTTTACCAGCGGTGTGGAGAAGCTGGTGGAGATAATTCCCTTGCTTAAGCTGCTCCTTGTGTATATTTAAATCAGGAACCTGGGGTGATTCAGTCACACTGGAGACCTGTCTTAAGAACTTGTGTCTACCCAAACCTTATGGTGTTTTATAAGCTCAGGCCAAACCTCTTCTCCTCCAATACTCCAAAGAAGTTACAGAAGAATGACCTGAACAATTTGGCAAGGCTCACCATATGCATTTCTCCTGCATGAGGAAGGATATTCCAAAGGAAATTTTGAAAGGCTCTCTTATTTCCAGGAAAATCAGAGAGTATAACAGAAATATTTGTGTCCCTGAATTTAAAAAGATGTGCTGTAATACCTACGTACCACAGGATGGAGTTACAGACTTAGATTTAGATTTTCCTGCCTTTTAGCCCAACTGTTAATGTTTGTTTTAATGTTTGGGGTTTTTTTTTAAACACACTTTACTTGCAACGGATGTGTCCAAGTGTATTGGAGAGGATTCTTCCACCCTGCAAAGGGCAGAACAAGGTCATACCAGGCACAAATCCTGCCTGTGCTGTGCTGAGGGGACATGGAGCTTGTGCCATTGCTCTGAGTGCTTTAATCTGCTGTCATTCAGTGTTCAACAAGGATCCCCCTTTTCCACAAGTCACAGAATCATTCAGGTTGGAAAGGACCTCCAGGATCACCCAGTCCAACCTCCAGACAAGCCCTGGGTGCCCATAAATCGTATCAAAAGGTGCCACATCTGCCCGAGTTCTGAACCCTCACCAGGGATGGGAACTCCACACTTCCCTGGGACTCTCTTCTGATGTTTAACAACTCTTCCAGTGAAGATATTCTCCCTGATATCCAACCTGAACCTCCCTTGGCACAACCTGAGCCTTGCTTCTCTGTAGCCCTGGTGGAGGCTGTGCTCTAGAAGGAAATACTCCCAAAATCCTCCCTCTGACCTGATGCACCGGAGCTGAACATGCAGCGAGTGCTGGCACTGCGAAACATCCAGGGATTGCAGCTGGGATGGGGAGAGGCTTCCCTAGGGATTCGTTTCTGGGCAGCCAAGCTCCCCCCTCAGCAGGATTAGTATTCCTCAGCTTCCCTGGCTGTGGAAAGGTGAGAGGATTTAATTATAGCCTAAAAACAGTTATGAAACTGAATCGACTCGTGTTTGCAAAACACTTGGAAACCTCCAGATTGTGGAACTGGCAGAATTAATAATTACCATCTCCACCATCCTGACACTTCCCTGCCTATCAATCCACACACAGGAGCACTTTTTCTTGGGGAATTTTTGGAGCAGAGCTGCTCCAGGAGAGGTGGGTGCCCCTTTGGGACAGCCTCTGTAGCTGCTGTGGTGTGGCAGGATGTGTAACTCCCCTCACTTCTCGTCCCCCACTTCCTTCACAAATATAATTGAAGTTTTACATTTGCCAATAAAAGTTCATCTTCAGTTTTAAGTACTTAAAATCTAAAGTTATAATTCAGGCTTTAGTAAATGCACTTAATTAAAAGCTAATAAAAACCTTGTTTAGTGTTTAAAAATTTTTAAATTTTTTTTAATCCCCAAAGATTAATTTCAAAAAAATAGGGCTGTGTGTAATCATGAGACAGGGTTATTCTGAGGGAATTTGAACTCTGCTTTTTCCTCTTGAGATATGTATATATATATACATTTTTCATTTCCATGCAGTGTATAAATAAAATATTAAGCCAAGCCTTGGATGCTACACCCTGTGCTAGAGAATTAACATGGCAACCTTGACTTTGTAAGCTTCCGGACGTGTGTATCCTCATAAAATCACTGAATAGAGGGAATGTTTATTACTTGGAGCTGTTTTTCCTTGGTCTCCTGCCTTGTCAGTTCTCCTAGAGTGAGGCAGAGGCAGATTGGGTCAATACCTGGCCGAGGAATGGGGAGGGAATTGGCTCTGGTGAGTCCGGGGTCACTGCTGGGCTCTGGCAGCAGGGAAAGGACTGGATCATGAGCCTCAGGATGTCACAGAGGGCTGAGGCCTTTGGGCACAGATCCAGAATGTGAGGAGCTTGTAAAAAGGAGAAACACAGAGCATGAACCACTGGAACAGCAGACACTGCACGCCCTCTGTCTCCTCCTGATATTCCAAGTGTTCTTCCCAAATGATTCTTCCTACCAGGTGTGGGCAGGATTTCTCCCCTACCACAGAAGAGCTCATCTGTTGTGTCCATCAGCTGCTGCCATGGTTCTGGGCATTCTCCTCCTCATAGGAAAGGATGAGGTAACCCAGGCAGGGTATGTGTCTGGTGAAGGAGTTTCTCTAACTCCAGAGGGGTGAAATCCCCGCTGGCAAGTGACAACTTTGCCTTGGCAACAACATGTGGGGAGATCAGCTGGAATTTCTGACTGACAGACATTTCACTTTACAAACTGTAACGGCCACACCAAATTTCAAGGAGGCAGAGGTCTCCTACACTCACCCTGAAAATGTGTAGGGCTTTTCCCTGAAGTTTGGACACAAATGTCATGGTCACTTTTCCAGAAATCGAGAGAGAGGACTCTACGTGCACTCCATCATCAATTCAGTGGTAAGTTACATTGACTCCTTGTCGCACTTGGACACGAAAAGAACACGCAGACACCTGTTCAGGGAGAGAAGCAGAAAAAGAGAGGGGCCAAGAAGACCTCGGACTCTATTATATATCTTCTTAATAATCACCTTGGATTGGAGGGTGAGTTTTACACCCCTCAACCACACTGGTCAAAGGAAAATCCATCAAACATCTCCGCCCAGGAGAAAAGAATGCAAACAATAGACCAAAGTTACAAAAACATAACTATGTTTACAGAACAGTGCGTGAGAAACTCTTATACAGAAGGGAAAACATCGAAGAACTGCAAAACTCAGGGCAACAACTCCTAACCTATGCTATTTCTTCACTAGCTCTAATATAGGTACCTTTTCTCACGCACTGTACTATTTTATCTGCTAGTAGTTCTTTTTGTTTTGTCTTGTGTAATAAGCAGTCTGTTTAAAGTCTTATGTCTGTTAATCTTGTGTCTATTCAAGAAAATACTTCATTTTGTAATAGACCTGACGGGCCATTCTTAAGAACTTGTGGGTGAGAGCAATTTGGGGTGCAGGCCACCTCAAACAGAGCTACTGCCAGAAGTCTGAGCCAAAGGCAGGACTTGTCTAAGCTCTCACTCCATTCCTAACAGCGGGAGAGGTCTCCGTTCAACAGCAGTAATGGAATGTCTGAAGCGATTTTCTTCGACTGATTTTATTTCTCACCTCATCTTGTATTAACCACGTGTCACTTCAATAGTTATTTTATCTGGGTGTGGACCCCAGAGTACTTTCAGGTATTGGCTCCTCTCCGTTAGGGTAGGAGCCTAAAACCCCTTAAATATTTCACAGTGCTTAGTAACGTGTGTTTTTATCCTGAATTTAGGGATAGGGCTATAGGTTACAGTAACCCTTAAGATTATGGTAATGAACGTTTCAATTTATAAACACCCAGGTGGGCCCTGAGTGGAGATAAGGTCTTGATCACCTTAATCTATTAATTGGGCTGTGCCTGTGGTTGTGTTCAGTCTCATGCTTCAGCCCTGTCCTCACCCAGCTCCAGCAGCTGCACTTGTGTCCCATAAAATTATCTTTTGCCTTCTCCTGCTATTTTGTGACTGCTTCCAGGATAAAAAAACCCCGGCTACTCCTGATTTTCAGGGGCTCAGTCTGCCTTTGGGACACTTTCCAAGACGTGTTGTCATTGAGTGTTGTCAGCCTGTCTGGTCCCACCTGCCCTCCTGTCCACTGTGCTGCTGGGAAGGCTGCAGGAACACAATTGGCACTTCAGCCCACTTGGAAAATGCCTCGTGGCTGAAGAACGTTTTTAGTTTTGGTTTTATGGGACTACCAGATTTAGAGAACCTGCATTGAAAAATGAGTCTGTCCATTTGCTTAAATACAGTGATGTGACTGTTCCTCTGGGTGTGAGGAGCAGGTGTCACTCAGTTCCCTGATTTTTCAGAGGTTTTAAATAATGAAACTGTGCTGGCATCCAGAAACCTGCAGTTGATGGTGCTCCTGCAGTGAAAGGGGTGTCATGGAGAGAAGGATGGAATTATTTTGGTCTGTAGCTGGTACAAATGAGAGCAAAACCTCTCCATAACTAACATAATTACATGGATATTACTAGAATATTATGTTTTTTTCTAAGCCACACATACCCAAAGATATCCCAAACTTTGACAGTGATGTTTTGGATATTTCCAACCCCAGGGAGGGGTCAATTTTCCAATGGAAAAATATCTAACTCTGGTCAGGATTTGTCTAACTCCATGTAAAGAGCCTTCTCCCCTGCCTTTAGCAGGATATCTGTAAGAAAAACCTCTTTCTTCCACAGATACTTCTAGATCATCATCTGCTAATAATGGGCTTTATCCCCTTCCTGCAGCACATGACTGTAAAGCTGTCACCAATCATCTGGGTTTACAGCAATACAAATTATACCGGGAGTTTTTATTATATTTTGAGTGCTGTATTAGTAGCGTAGAATAAATTAACCTTAGTCAGAATTATGCTGGCTGTACATTGCATTAATATTTGGAATCGGGCAGCATTTACAAAAGAATTGCATCTGCAGAGGTTGTTCTGGCTATGACAGAAGAGGTGCCTGTCCTGGTCTTGGACACTTCCAGGGATGGAACAACCAAAGTTTTTTCCCAGGGCCTTCATTCCCAGTAAAGAATTCCCAGTTTTACACTGATTTCTCTCTGTCACGTGATTAAGAAATATCTAAGGGTAAGTCTTTATACGAAGTGTTTAACACACTTGCTGGGTTTTGGGAAATACTGAGAATTTGCTTTATTTAATGGTAGTTTTGGCACCTGGTGTGTTGCCATCAGCCTGAGAGGAATTCCAAAGGCAAAAAAAAAAGAGAAATTGCAACATTTAGTTTTTGTTGATCACTGTTAAATCAGAATCAAGATAATCAAAGGATATAATTGGGAGTAGAATGTGCTTAGGTTTAAGCAGGTTTCACAGGAACTTGAACCCAGGCTTGCCTTGAATTTTCTACTGAAAGCTGTTGGTGAAATGGACATTTCCCAAGTAGGAATCGAAAAGCTTTTTGAAGCATGGAGAAGTAGCAACACCAAACAAAATAAATTAATGTAGTGATATTTCCTGGAACCCTTTTATACTTTTATAATATAGAATGAGTCTAGAGGGTAAATGTATAACTGGGGATATGATACAGTAATGTGGTTGTGGACTGCTTGGCCTGCAGCAGAAGTGGAGTACAAAATCCAAAGAAACAGGAGGATTTGGTGTTAAAGCGATGATATTTTCACTTCTCTGGAGAAGCTGTGCCACAGCTCTCAGTGTGTGTTAACCACTGGAATAACCCAGAGGAAGTGACACATTTGTACTGCTGGATTTACTTAAAATCAGACTGGACAGCAACTTTTGGCTCAGTCTCCTGAGCCACATTTCTGTGATTGGCCATGGCAAGGGGACACTGAATGTGTGTCTCAATTCTGTCCAGACGGTTGAAGAGAGGAAATTTCCACATGGGGGGAGGTTTATAGGAAAACTCTCCGGGCCGTGTTCTCAAGGAAGGAGTATCTGGAGAGGTTTGTGCACAGCTGGGTGGCACACAGAGCGACACAAGTCCTGTCCTTGCTCCCCCGCCAGCCCTGCCACGAGGAAAGCTGGAGATTTCACTTTACTCCAGTGGAATCCTCAGCTTTGATCCGTTTTGCCGTCTCAGTGACTGATGTTGTCCCGCCGCGGAACAGAAGCACGGGAGCAGCGCGGAATCGGCAGGATTTTCAGAAGCCACACAGCAAACATCCAACCCCACTCCATTTCTCACGAGGAAAGCTGGAGATGTCACTTTCCTCCAGTGGAATCCTCAGCTTTGATCCGTTTTGCCGTCTCAGTGACTGATGTTGTCCCGCCGCGGAACAGAAGCACAGGAGCAGCACAGAATCGGCAGGATGTTCGTAAGCCGTGCAGCAAACATCCAACCCCACTCCATTTCTCACCCTTGCCAGCTCCAGTCTCATGCAGGGCTGCGTGAAGGAGCACCGAGGCAGTAAAACAGAGCGGGATGGCATCCCTAAGGAATGTCTGAGCCTCCTCGGCCGAGCAGGTGGTGAACTTGTGCTTGGCTGGGTTTGACAGCAGCTGTGCTCCATCCCCTGGTGAAAATTAAATAAAAACCAAGGCTTGGAGTCAAACTCTCCACTAGGGCGGTTTGGAAGAGCTGCATCCCGAGCCTCTGGAACTGTCCTGGCTGCATTTGGGTGTGGCAGGGGTCAGAGGAGGTGCCAGGCCCTGCTCAGTGGTGCCCAGAGACAGGACAAGGGGCAAGGCTGGGAATTAAAACAGGAAATTCCGCCTCAGGAATAAGGAATAAGGAATAAGGAATAAGGAATAAGGAATAAGGAATAAGGAATAAGGAATAAGGAAGAATTTCTTTATGTTGAGGGTGGCACAGCCCTGGAAGAACTGCCCAGGGAGGGCGTGGAGTCTACCTCTCTGTTTGAGAGACATCCCAACCCCACCTGGCTGTGTCCCTGTGTCACGTGCTTTGGGTGACCCTGCCTGGGCAGGGGGTCCGACTGGGTGATCCCTTCCATCCACTTCTGGGATTCTGTAAGGATCTGGCTCTCCACAGCAGTTGGGGAGTCAAACCTCAACCTCTTCTCCTGTGTATCTATCTCTGACAATCCATCTTAGTACCGAAAATGAGGGAATGTGGATGGATGGGACCCCCAAACCAAGCTGGGTTTATTAACAGTGGGCAGTTCCTCGATATAATTTCAATTATGGTCCCCTGTAACAAGTTCAATATGCTCTGTAATGTTCCTATAAAGCTGCCTATGGGATGACAGCAATTTATGGTGTGATGTTACACGCCTTTCATAACATTCCAGAGTAATTAGGACATAAAATTGAACTGAAACTTTAAACCACTTTTCAACTTTGTTCTCTCTCTATATATATTACTCTTCAGCAGGCAAGGGCAGTAATTTAATATTGACTTCTGGCTGTAAGATTACCATATAATCTAAATGCTAATAACAATTAAAGCACAGCGTGGTGATTAAAGTGTCTCTTGGAATGTTGAAAATACAGGTAATAAATGGGGCAAGGATGTGAGGCAGAGTCGGAGTTTAAGGATCTGTTCTGGGGGGCTGTGCTGAGAAAAATTGGTTGGGCTGGAGAAATATTGTGCACAGTCTGTACTTCTTCCATGCTTAGCCCTCAAACACAGTCTTGTTTGAAATATTTTTATTCCAGGCTCTATCATGTGGAGAGCAGACCTTTGAAGCCCAAATCTGAACTCTTTTTATTTCTTTCTCCCATTTCTATAAGCAATAGTTTGTCTCAGGAGAGGCTGAAGGGACGGTTTCCCTCACAAATCAAGAGGAATATTTCCTTTTGGAAATTAGTTCTTGTTAACAAAATACATACTTCAGAGTTTTCTAGGAGGTAGAAGAGCCATGAAAGGCGGCTGAGACAAGAAAGAAAGGAAATGAAATGCAGAAACCCTTCTAAAAACCTACAGCCATGTGTGAAAACATGTGAGATCCATTAAACTCAGGGAACACTGGGAAAAATGTGCTGCACAAAAGGTCTCTGGTCTCAGCTGTTGGCTCTTCCAAAGCTCTGTTTGTGTTTCCCTTTGCTTGTAGCTCAAAGCAGTAGCTCAAATCCTGAATTTCATGGATTTTTAATGGATTTATTCACAGTAGTTTGATGGAATGTAAGTGTTGGAGCAACCAGGATTGTGCTGATGGATCCTGGGATACAGGAATTGTAGGGTGACAAGGACAATTCAGTGGATCCAGGATCTGTCCTGAACCCTCAGTTAATCCATTTGTCTTTGCAATAATAATAAATTGAGGGGAAAAACTCCCTCTGTGGGTTCTGATTTCCTGCAGCTGGGTCCAGCCTAGAGCCAAACTTTGGAAAACCCTTTGGAGGTGTTCACTGATGACCCTTGGGAGGTTCAAAAGCCTCTGGACTTCTCTCCCTCAACCAGCTCATTTCCGCTGCTGAATTAATGCTGAGAACTAAATTTTTATTATTTTTCAGTTTTTTAAAAAAAAAAAAAAAAAGGCTTTACAAGATTGTTTATTTCTTCCTGGTCTCTAAATTTCTCCATCTGCTCCCAGAGATGCAGAGTGAGGCAGCAGTGCATGGAACAGTTGTCATAAAGCACATAGCAACTGTCCAGGGACCCTTCCCCAGCCACTGGCTCCTTGTGGGGCTTTTTTTCAGCCTGGTTTAATTTTCTGCTTGTGGGACTCACCAGGCAGACCGACTTATTTTGTCCTTTCCCCATTTTTTTTCTCCTATGTGTTTTAGAGGAAGGAAAGGGACAAAAACAAGGTTATAAAAGTAAATCAATTACCAGCTCTTCCAAGAAGCTGTTGCAGCTTGACTCATCTCTGTTCCCTTTTATGCTCAGAGAAAGGCAAAAAGAAATAGTTGACATTATTTTGGTTTGCATTTTTTGCTTCCGCTGCTGTTCAGATACCTTGGAATTGCCAGGATTTATATAGGTAGGGATGCTGCTGTGGCTTTCAGCTCTTTCCCCGTTGTATTTCTCTTTTTTTCAATCCCATACTTCAGGATTTCTAGATTTAGCACAAGAAACCAAACCATCTCTATCTCAAGAGGATTTCCCGATGGATTCCTTTTGCAGGGATCAGTTAAAGGACCATGTCCCTGCCTGGGCAGCAGCATCACTCAAGCACAAGCTGAAGGGACCCAGCTGGTTGGGAAATCAGCTGCTCCTCTCTGGGTTCTGTTCCTTTGGTCTGTGTCACCCCTGGTCACCCAGGCAGGCCACAGGTGGCAGATCCTCCCCGGATAGGGGAGGAGATACCAGAATTGTTCCTCAAATCAGCACTCTGGGACTGAGGATGTTGCTGTGATGGGGATTGCAGGGCAAAAAAAACCAGTTTGAAAAATATTAAAACCTCATTTAGGCTTCTGTAAAGTTCTTTGGTGACAGAGCCTGAGAGGCCTCTGCTCAACTCTAACCCAAGTGTCTGAATCATCACAGAATCCTGGAGTGGTTTGGGTTGGAAGGGACCTTAAATCCCATCCAGTGCCAACCCCTGCCATGGGTAACAACGTGTTCCACTGTCCCAGGCTGCTCCAAGCCCATCCAGCCTGGCCTTGGACACTTCCAGGGATCCAGGGACAGCCACAGCTGCTCTGGGAATTCCATCCTATCCCCTCCCCACCCTCACAGAGAAGAATTCCTTCCCAATATCCTGCCTAACCCTCTCTCTGGCAGTTTGAAGCCATTATCCCCTGTTCAGTCACTCCATCCCTTGGAAATAGTCTCTCTCCATCTTTCCTGTCAGCCCCTTCAGGCACTGGCAGGCCACAGTGAGGTCACCCCAAAGCTTCTCTTGTCCAGGCTGGACAATCCCAACTCTCCCAGCCTTTCCTCCCCGCAGCGCTGCTCCACCCCTCTGATCATCCTGGTGCCTCCTCTGGACTCTCTCCACCACCTCCACATCCTTTCTGTGCTAGGACCCCAGGGCTGGGGCAGCTCTACAGGTGGGGTCTCACCTGACAGGGGCAGAATCCCTTTTTTCTCCTTTTTCCTTCCTTTATGGGGCCATGCCCGAGGCTTTTGGCAGAGCAGCACCAGAAGGAGCAGCAGAAAGGCACTGGCAGAGAGGCACTGGGGGCAGTCCATGGATCATTCTGATCCTTGGCTCTGGCTAAGCTGATGGATCCTTGGCTCTGGCTAAGCTGATGGAACAGGGACAAAGATCCCTGAGTGGCTGAGGCTCGAATCAAAGGCCCTGAGCCGTCTGTGTGAGATGGTGTTCAAAGGGAAGAAAGAGGGGAAATTAACTCAACACTGTTGTAACCACTTGAACAAGATGCAAATGAAATGGAGAAAGGCTTTTGTGTGTGCGTGTTGGGGTGTTTGTGAGCTGGGATTTGCAGAGCACATCCATTATCCTTGACGAAAACATTTTGACTGCTTTTTGTCAGAGCCCTTCTGTGCTTTAAGTGCTTCTCTTCATCATAATGGGCTTCCCTGATAGATATCCCTGCCATTGCCACCAAACCGGCTCCAAGCTTTATTCCTTTAGAATGTGGGTTTTATGATAATGCTTTTCCCGTGGCTGGTGAGCAGTGCCCAGGGCTTTGAAGCATTTATTATTGTTAATAATCCATGTTTAATAGATCCGCTTTCTTCTGGAGATGGCAAAGAACTTGATCAATTCTGCAAAGGGGAATTATTTCACCTGGTAATGAAATACCCTCATCTCCTGGGCCAGAAAAGGAATAAGATGGGACAGAGCAGCTCAGCAGAAGAAATGCTGGGTGGTTTATGCAGCTCTAATATGAATATCCTTTGCTATTCTGGGCACCTCTCTTCATTCCAAGCAAGCAACAAGCAAAAAAAGAAAAAAGAAGTGTGATGCAGATAGAAATGAAGGACCTGGGGAGATGAGGAAAGGTCATTTTCCTGACACAACTGGACACACGCAAGGAGGAGGCACTCTGGTTTGGAGCTGTCTGTCAGGAATAGATTGGACAGAGCATCTTGGCCCCACGGGAGAGAATCAGTCAGGACTCGCTGTGAAGGCACTGCTCGTCTGAGCCGGGTTTGATTTCTCCCTGAGCTGCTGGAGAGGGAAGCTCCTGACATTGCCCAGCCCAGGGGTAGGACGGGGAGTTCATGGAGAGCCTCAGGACACAGATGTTTGAGAGGACACTCACTGCCAGTCTCTGTGCTCATCTGGGAGCACAAGGCAGCCACGGAGAGTTACAATATTTGAGTCTCCTGGCAAGGGGGGGCTTTGTGAGGCACGCTGGCAAACTTGGCTGGTTTGTACTCATGTGAATTACAGATTGTTCAGCAAAAGGAAAAGGGACTTCCAGGGGAAAACAGTCCACAGAAATCCTCTGCCATGAAACTGCCCTGTAACTGCAAGATCTATTCGGGTGTTCCTGTAAAACAGGGAGCAGCGGCCTGGGCTCAGCTGCCATGGGCAATGGAGAAGTTGAGAGTCCTTGGAAAATGCCAAAGCAATGGGATATCGTCCGGTTCCAGCTTTCAACCTGCACATTTCTTGTGTGGATCTGCTCAAAGGGGCCTGGGAAGAGCAGGCTCATGAATGACCTGGATCATTTCTGAGGCAAAGTAACAGTGATTGTCTTCCCTCAGCACTGCTGGGAGGTGTTTGTGGTCCCTAAAGAAGGGCTGGGAGCTGTGCAAATCCACAGTCACCCTGCTCCTTGTTCATGTAAAGACTTTGAATCCTTAATTTTTCTTTTAAAGACATTTCCAGTCCAGTAGGTTTTGAGCTTTGCCTCTGCAGCTCTGTTTACTCGCCTTGTGGGGTTTGTATCCCTCTGACCTTGTGAGTGCTGAATTGTTCCAGAAAAGGGTCATGAACTCGGGAAATTTTGTTTTGGTGGTTGTTAGAGATGCTGCAGTAAAGGGACCGATGGCCTGTGTCAATCCTCACCTTATCAGCAAAATTATCTCGGAATAAAGAAACGTTAAGGATGAGAAATGGTCACCTGATCCCTCTCCAATGCCATTGCTGTTTAACTGTTGCATGAGGTAATTAAAATAGAATTTTTCCTCAGTTTAAGGTTAACAGCCTGAATTTCTTTAAGTCAACTGGGAACTAATTTGAGCTCACCTGACAACTGGATCCATTTATCTCATTACGCCTATTAATTTGCTTTGCATTATGTTTCTTTTCAAGGACTGAACCTGACAGGCTTGACATTATTTTCCATTTTAAAACATGTTTTTAGTATTTTATTTTCTAATTACCATTTCATTTGTCATCTTCCCCAACTCTGTGCCACGATGATATCCATAGGAGAAGCAGCAGGATGAATTTTTCAGGTATTTAAGTTCTGAAAACTCCCAAGTTTAGAGCATCAGCAGCTGTAGCTGTTCTTCAACGTTCGGTTTTAATTGATTGTAAGAGCATCCCCACCTCCTCCTCCACCTTTAGGACTCTCATCTCAGAAAAGGCTGCTTGGGAGTGGATTTATTTGTGCCCAAGCTCAGATCTGGCTGTGAGACACCATGGGGGGATAGCAGAACCAGGAAAGGTGGCCCTGACCCCCTCTGAGAGCACTTTATTCCAGGCTCCAACAATTCAATATTCAAAGCAAAGCAATATTTTAAAACACTCTGAAAAGCAGCAGAGACTTTGTACTAAAAATACCAAAGGCTTTCCATTGAGCTGCTCCAGCTGAGGAGTGTTGTTTGCTCAGAGATAATTAGCAGAGTCCTCAGAGCGTTCTCAATGGCTTTGTGCATGTCCTGACAGCCAAAAAACACAGAAGAAATTCAGCAAGGCTACTCAGAACATCACTCTAAATATCGGATTAATGACTCATCTCCCAGGCTGAGGGAAGAGGGAGAAAAGGCTTGAATAAAAAAGCAAATACACTCGTTCAGTGATAGCCATCATCTGTGTTCTCCCCAGGAGCTTCCTTGGCATTGCCAGGCAGAGGTCGAATCTCTCCTGTTGGAGCCAAACACTTCCCAGTTGGGAGCTGCTGGTTTGGGAGCAGCAGAGAAATTTGCCTAAATTTAGTGTCCTAAAACCTCCAGCCAAGTATTAAACACCATTCTTAAAACTTGCAAGAAGGAAAACTTAAAAAAAAAAAGCTTTTTGGTGTTTTGTTTTGTTGCTCAGAATTCTGTTGGGTGGAAGGAGATGAGTTTTAAGGTCCCTTCCAACCCAAAACATTCCAGAATTTTATGATTTTCTGCCCCTTTCCACCATGAGATTGGAGTTGGAGATTGGGCTCTAGACCAGAATGCGGCTTTGTCAGATCAGAATTGCTGTGAACCCTGAGCAAGGCTTTGATCATCAAAGGGATGCACAAATTAAGTACCTGCATTAAGCTTTGATTTCTCTCATTCACTGGTCCTTTTTTGTTTGTTTGTTTGTTTGTTTAATAAAAGCAGTCAAGGCCATCTTTGGGAGATACCTGTGGATGTGCAGGAGTAATGGGATTGCTTCCTCGCCCACCAGCTGCTTGTAAAGGGTTTTTTTTCTCTATTAGATGTGCTTTTATGACACTCCCTCCCATATTTAATATGATTCCAGTCTCTGGTGTTGGCATCTGCATATGAAATGCAGAATCTCTCAGCAGCACAGGCTGATGTGACCTCGGGATGTGCCATGTGATTGCAAATGATGGGAAATTCGTCTTCTGAGTAAACTTTCAGGACATTCTGTAAGGTTGATTTAAAGGCAGCCGTGTCGTACACGGGGTTATTTGGAACTCCCTGGAACATTCCTGGGAATAAAAGGCAAATGTCCCACAAGGACACCAAGTTGATTTTTTTTTTTTCCATTTAATTTGTAACAACCAAAATAATTTCTGGCACTGTCTGTCCAGCCAGAAAGGTGACCACGAGTGCCGGGCACCCACCCGCATGGGAGGGGATGAAGGAGGCTGCTCGCAGGGCACGGGAGGGTCGGTGAAGCTCCAGCACGGGCTCACCCGACCCACCGGGGGTAAGGGCACGCGGAGGAGGCGGGAAGAAAGCGGAGGGACTTCTTCATGGAAAAACAGGAGAGGGTTTATGGAACGGGGGTCCATCAGAAATCCAGGGAAGGACACGAAGAAGTGAAGAAATGCCTTTGACGGGGTTTTATACCCCTAGGAAAAGGGCGGGGAAAATATGAAACAGCCAATAATGCAGGGACACGGGGGCTGTGCTGAGGCAGGAAAAGGGGTACAAAGCCAATGGGGAATAACGTGGGAGGGGAGAAATAACATGGGCCAATGGGGGGTCGAGGAACACAGAATTTTCTAGAGGGAGAACCAAATATAGGGGAGAAGGGGAGGAGATGGCAGTGGCCAATGATGGGGATATGATCTGCATACCCTGCGTGGGTATCAAACCAATGCTCCTGCGGGTCCACGGCCATGGCACACTGCAACACACTGTCAAGGCAATATTAATTCTAATCTTACTTTGATTGTGTTTCTAGATAGTATTTTAATATTGCAGGGATCAAAGGCTCCTCCATGCAGATTTACCTGAGAATATGGTAAGATTTTTATGCACAAAAAAAAAGCCTTATAGAATGCAGATACTGCAGGCTTAGTTCTTAAAATTATTAACAACCAAAGAGTTAAATTATATAAAAATAAAACTGATGCTCCTTAACTGAAATCATCTTAGTTATTGTCATTTTAAAGCATGATATGAAAGAAAACGACCTTGTAGGCTTTGCTGGCTGACACTGAGTCCTCTCTTGGTGCAAAGTCTGGGGAGGATTTGGTGCTAAATCACACTTGGGACTTGCTCTGTGTTTTTGTGTTGTTCTCCCGCACAAGGTTAAAGAGTCCCAGCAATAATTATATTTCTATTCATGTGAGTTTTCAGAAGTCTCAGAGAAAATGTATTTTAACACCTTTGCTTTGTGGCAGAATTTCAACATTCGTTTAAATACAGAAAACCTCAATATTCCCTGTATTTTTAAAAATATAATTTTGATCTTCCAGAGTCTAATCTGAATTTCTGCCTATGCTCAGCATCACCCAAGGCCAGTAAAGGTGGTACAAACCTCATCCCTTTGCTCAGCCGGATCACTCTTCTGTTATTTACATTGGTCCTTTTGGGGCCAATTCACAGTATTAGACACAATCCAAATCAGAACTTCTATCCCAAAGAAAATTCCTGTACTTGGAAGTAGAACCCTCAGTTTATTCAAGTTTTCCTGAATTCCAGAGCTCCTGTACTGGGAATTCTGAGGGGACTATGTTTGCTGTTGCTGCCTGACCATGAAACACAGTTAATTTTTAAATTTTTTCCTGGCACGAAGTGCCACAGGAAGTTTCTATTTTCCCAAAGCCCATTTTTAGACACAGATCACTTCCATTTGTGATGTGGTACCATCCTTTAAATAACCCAATAATGACAAGGAAATCACTCAGCAGTCTCCAGCAGGAGCCTCCGTGGCTCCTCCTTGGGCACCCAAAAATGTCTACTCTTATTTTAATTACCTTTTACTACTTCTGCCTCAAAAAGTTTGGGACATAGAGTAGTATAAGTAGATTTTTCCCATACAATTTGCTGATCTGTGTGTGGAGTAATACAGATTTCCAGTGACTCGCGTTCTTCTGTGTGGATCCCTGGCAGTGGCTGCAGTGTAGTGAGCAGAGAAGAGCTCCCAAACCAGGCCAGATGGTATCAAAATGGATTTTATTTCATCATTAATGATTTTTCTACACTAAAACTCGCTGCCCTTTGTCTTGTTGCTTAAATAAAATGACAATCTTCATTTGCATAAGACCTCAGCAGCTTGGAAACTGAAGTCATGATGTTTGGAATTCAAAAGCGGGATCAAACTGGCTGTTCAAATGCAGAAAAAACGGATTTTTTTTTCCTTCCTAGTGAGACAGGAATGACTGCAGAGAGTAGATTTCATTTAGAAGGGAAGCTAGGGAGAAGCCTTTCTCACCAGAGTCTGCATTTCTGGCAAACATGTCGTTCCTCTGCTTATTTATCATCTCCCCTTCATAAATGTCAAGTGTAATAACAAAAGGCTTTAATAAACTTGTCAGAATTGTTTCATGCCAGATCGTGTGAAAAGGTTATGGATAATAATAAAAACAAGACCTGAAACAAGCCTGAATTCAGCTCCAGGAGGAGCCTTGGTCTCTGTGTCTCTCCTGAGAACTTTGTGCTTCACCGCTGCGGTTAGAAAAAGAAATTCCTTTGTACCATGCATTAAACCCTACATCAGAACCACATACGTGCACATGCTACTGAGTAGAGAAAGGAATATTTTAAGCCAGGCATTTCAGGCCTGATGACTCAATTTGAGGAGCTGGTGACAAGCTCCCTTTCTGCGATATGTCAGATAACAAGAAATAACCTGGCATCTTCCTGCTCACTGAAATTTTTTTTTTTTTTTTTTTAAGCCAAAAAGGATCAGAATAGGTTTTTTGGACCCTGTTCAGCAAAGCACTTGCCTCAGCGCTCGACTTTAACCGGTTATGTGCAATTTGTTGCTATTTATTAAAAGCACAGAGTACATCTTATCACTGAGTGAGCTGCCGTCCTCCCACGCTGCCTCCACTGCATTTAATTCCCCCCTCTCCATCCGCTTGCATAATCGTTCCATTACAATGGCTTGGGAAAGGAGTAATTGGTTTCAAATGGTCCTGGGTGACCAATTTCTATCTGAATACTCAGCTGGGGACCCCGTGTTCTCCACAGAGTGTTTGGTGTTGCTTGGATTGCCGATGGTTCCCTGAGTGCTCATCTCAAAGATTTCCTCCTCGCCACGCTCTTGTTTTTGCTTGACCTCGCACGGGCATATTCCAAAGGAAATGTTGTTGTTAAGATGTTCTGGAGTGAATCGCTGTAATAATGTACACACAGTGCTCAGCTTGGAGCAGCCATTAGCTCGTGTAATTACTGCTCCTGTCCATTTTACTGCTCATTAATGATTTGTGTTATACACAAAGCCCCCATGCTGCTCTGGGTTTGTGTCTCTGAGGGGTCTGGGAGGCTCCTGTTCCCTAAACAGAGAAAGAATCAGGAGGTTAAAGGGGTGAATGTGAGCACTGATGTGTCTGGGAATCCCCAGCTGGGCGGTGGCAGAGCTGGGAATAGCCAGTTTATGATTTAGGAAATAAAATGTCACAGAATCTCAGAGTCGTTGAGCTCAGAAAAGCCTTCCCAGACCATCGAGTCCAAGCTGTGCCCAATGCCCACCTTGTCCCCAGCCCGGAGCACTCAGTGCCACTCCCAGGCCTTCCTTGGACACCTCCAGGGATGGGGACTCCAAACCTCCCTGGGCAGTTCCAAGGCCTGACCCCCCCCTTTCCATGAGGAAATGTCTTTGCCCCTGAGCTTAGGAGCCTGTGTGTGATGCACACACCTGTGCAGTGCCCAGAACTGTGATATTTCTAAAAAGCCTTTCAGAAACACGAAGCTTCTCTCACACCCTGCTCCTGAACAAGAGATGTGTGGTTATTTAGGGCTGCTGACCTGTCCCACGTGGCTCTGCCCTTTGCAGTGGCACATCTTGAAGCATCCCAAAGTGGGCAGTGACCCTGCTCCCCATCAGCACCTTTGGCTGTCCAAGAACTAGGTGAGTGCTTGATTCCTCTGCTTGTCAGGGAGTGATGTAAAGGTGGGAGTTTGTTCAAATGAAACAGAAAGAAAGAAATAAATACGGAATACTGATTTCCATTAGTAAGTAATATTCTAATTACTAGCAAATAACCTTTTCTTTCCCCCAGGGCCTTAGTGAAAATGAAACCCAGCAGTGGAACCTGCAGAGGCTGAGGTGGTGTCATCTCTTTCTTCCTCTCCTTCTCTTACAGCTGTTGAACACTGGCTCCTCATGCTTGATCAAAGATTCCTGTTCAGCTCAGGTTATTCCACTCAGTGATCAGCAGCTGCCTTCTGGGACAGCCCCTCTCCGACACAGCATGCATACAAGTGGTGCTGAAAACTTCCCAGTGACGGGATTCATGAAATATTTAAAGGGAAAAATGTTTAACTCAGGAATTC
Source organism: Falcunculus frontatus (assembly GCA_013398115.1). Taxonomy (NCBI): domain Eukaryota; kingdom Metazoa; phylum Chordata; class Aves; order Passeriformes; genus Falcunculus; species Falcunculus frontatus. Next base: position 84,275 of record VZRV01004064.1, on the reverse strand, counting down.
CCTGACAGGAATGAGCTGCCAAGCCCTGAACTGGGGGAGTGATTATGGCATCAATGAATGGTTTTTTGTGAATTCCTTCCTGCCCCAGGTCTCTGTATCTCAGTTCAGTGTCTCTGTATCTAATTTCAGGGTGTTAATTCTTGACTCCAGCCCTCACTGCCATGGTCCTCCTTGAGTTTAACATTTGCCATTTCTCGTCCAGGAGCTATGCTGGGCTTTTCCTTCCACTGATGTATCTTGGATAGCAAAAAGAGGGATTTGAGCTGTGTGACAGCTTTAATTAGTACCAATTCCCCCCATCTGTGAACTCTGGTGGAGGTCAGAGCAGTTGATCCTCTGCAGTCTGACCTTCACCTTGAGCCTCTGAAATTAAATGTGGTTACTCAGGAGTTCCTTGCCTGAGTTGGGACACCAGGGTGCAGGTGAGCATCTGGGAGTTAATAAAAAAGAAAAAAAAATCAATTTTTTAATATCCAAAATATGTCCAACAGGTTAAACTCTGAGGTGTAAACTTGAGTAGAAGGCTGGAATCTGGCTCTGGAACAGATGCAGCCCAAAAGCAACATAAGAGGCTTTAATAATGACATGAGTTTGAAATGAAAAGGATTAGTTGGTTTGCAATAAAAGCTAAGGGAAAGAAGGAGCATGAACAAAGCAAAATGATTTTGGGAATGGGGGAAAGAAAACCCCTAAAGCTATTTGGAGAAGGGAGGTTCTGAAGTTCAGCAAGGGCTGTGAAAATCACGGTGAAATCTCAAATATTGTGAACAATGAGGAGGGGGAGAGAACTGATTCTGGACTCTTTGCTCGTATTGCCTTACATTTCTAAATGTGCTGGATGACAGACAGGCATGAAAAAGGACAAGTGTGAAAATCAAAACTAAGAAGGGAAATTAGGGGGAGTTAATGAAGAACATTTCAGAAATTCTTTTGCTGCCCTTGTTTACTGATGAGCATTTAGGGGTTCCCACGGCAGCTCAAGGATTTAGATCATGACAAACTGTAAATATTTTACTTCCGGAAGTGACAATGTTGGAGGAGTTTTCCTGGGGGCTTTGTCCTTCTGCTGAGGCTGTTCACATTCCTTAGGGAATCCTGGAATGGTTTGGGTTGGAAGGGACCTTAAATCCCATCCAGTGCCACCCCTGCCATGGGCAGGGACACCTCCCACTGTCCCAGGGTGCTCCAAACCCTGTCCAGCCTGGTCTTGGGCACTTCCAGGGATCCAGGGGCAGCCACAGGTGCTCTGGGAATTCCATCCCAGCCCCTTCCCCCCCTCACAAGGAGGAATTTCTTCCTAAATGGCAGAAATCTATTCTTATTATTACTATTATTATTACTATCATTATTATCATTATTATTAATTATGCTGGGGCTGTTACCACTATCACTTACAACTTGATGAGGGACTCATGCAGGTTAAAACCCTGGCTCTATCCTGTCTCTGCTCAGTTATGGTCCCAGTTTATCCATCAGAGCCACAGTGGAAGCAGAACTCGGATTCTGAACTTCCTTCTTGCATGAGGAGAAATGGTTGCAGAGTTCCTTAGTGATTTATGCTCAGGCATTTTTCATCAGGAAACTTTGGAGAATTGTTTTAGCACTATCACACCCCTCTGATTCATTTTTCTCTGGGAAGTCACTTCTGGGAGGCCAAATTGCAGAGAGATACCAGGAGGAGGGGGTGTTTGTGATGGGAGGAATGGGAACATTTCCTGATACAGATAATGCTTCAGCTGTAATTCTTGGTGATAGACCAGTTCCAAATTCTGGTATCTCCTCGCTCCATGGGGGATGAGAGTTCCATTTCTGTAAAACATAACGAATCTCTGTTATCTTGATTGGGTATGATTTAAGGGTTTTTCCCTCTTCTAGTGTTGGGTGCCGTGCCGGGGTTTGCTGGGTGGTGAAATGCTACGACCCTCCGAAGACGCCTCCGAGACGAAACCGCCTTCAGCAGGGTCACTGCACACACACTCACTCACCAGCAGGCCTTGTGAATGCCAAAAGCCTGGCTACAGAGAGATTTCTCAGTTTTCTGACAGTGTCTGTGTGAAAGCCTTGCTTTCTCAAGGACGCTAAAGCAAAAAAAAAGTTGGAAGAATATGTAAACGTTGTGTTGTTTTCATACCAAAAAGAAAGCAAGGATGTCCAAGCAGGGATTTTTTCTGCGGTTGGCCAACAATTTCTCATTCTTCAAAACTTCTGTTGTGAAAATTTCATTGTGGAACACTGGGCAATTGCACTGGTGCTTTAAGACAGTGTTCAGTACTTATTTATTTTCCAAATCTTTATGAAAGTGGATGTCCCAGCAAGTGGGAAAAGAAGTCTCCAAGAATCTTGAGTAGGGAAGAGTTGTAGCCTGACCTCATTTCTTTGGTGGAAAGCGACGATCGTTTTATTTAATATCTGAAGTAGGTGTTGTTGGGTTCAGCCAATCCCTCTGGGGGGTGGCTGGTCAGGGAATCAATAACCTTAATGTCAGTCGTGGTGCAAAGGTATAAATGGGCAAGTTTCTAAAATAATAAACATTGGTTTATTCTCGTATCAAACTGTCCATGTCGCTTTGTTACTCGGTCTCTGCTCACTAGTGACAAGGCCTCTCTGACTGACCAGCAGCAAAGACAAGGGAAGGATTTCTGTTGAGAGTTCCAGGAGTAAGGGTTTATTGCAACCTCACGTGTGGAGAATTCCAGTGACGAAAGCCCAGAACAATGGGAAATTTAGGATTTTATACGGGAGCAGGGAGAGCATCGGGGACCAATAGTTTGGGGACTGGGGCGTGGGACACAGGCGGGGCTTTGATGTATAAGAGAAAAAGGGACAGGGGAACCCACGGGCCAGTCAGGGAAACAGAACTGGGGGACATTTGCATGGGAGAAACAAAAGCATCCTGGGAGGCTTCACCCTAAATTGGGGGGATCTCTCAGGGTCTGTCCCTCCAGGGGACTCTCTCATTCCCTGATCGGGATAGATCCCTGGCTCCCACATTCTAGGACTTGAAAGAATTGAGGTTTTTGGTTTTCCAGGTGGGTTTGCATCTGCTCTGTGCTACGTGAGAACAGGACAGAGAAGATGCATCTGTGTGCCGAAAGATTAGTTGGTGGTTTAGACACAAGACAGGAATTTTCTTGCTGAAATGTATTTTCTGGGCTGCAGGTTCAGGAAAGGATTTGCTGGAGAGAGAAGGTGCCAAAGCTCCTGCACTTGGAGCCCAACTGACAATCAGGAAATAGGCAGGGCCCTGTTGTGGATTGAATTCCTCCTGGTGGGGAGAGAACTCAGAAAAGAAATGGACTTCTGTAATGTAATTACTTGTGTTTGACCTCAGAGTTATGAAGCTCTCTGACTCCATCCTTGTTTAATTCAGTTGTGGCAAAAGGAGGTCACACAGACCTGAGGCTCATTTTTATCCAGGCCATTATTCTGATGGACAATCTTAGAACTTTTGTGATGCTGAAAGGGAATAAAGAACGTCAGCAGAAATGAATGGTAAAGCTGTGGTGATGTGTCTGCCTGCCTCATGAAGGGATAGGTTTTTTAGAGTTCCTTTTTTTAGTAATAAAAATTATACACAAGCAGTGATTGAGTTGGAAACTGGAAGCAGAGATTTTAAACACAATTATCTTACTACTCATTGTAAACATTTGGGGTGCAACAACCCCGTGTGGGCCTTTTTATGAGTTGAAATGAATCCTTTAAGTGTTTTAAGTATTATAAATAATTTGAAGTATTGATAACTTGTATTCAGTAAAAGCTAATGATTCTCAAATATTAAAATGTGAGTTATAAAGAGATTTTCATACTGTGGTTTACATTCTAGAACATGCCCTAGCCATTAATGACCTGGAGAGTGACGCTGTCATTAGTGACTTAATTGGCACAGCTCAGGCAGTTTGTTCTGGTGCCAGTTCTTTTGAAAATGTGGGTGCTCAGTCTTCTCCTTCAATAGAAAACCCACTGAACATCCAGCAAAATCTGGTTTTGTCATTAACAGAAATGGCAAAGTTAAAACACGCTGTTACATCTCCAATAAATCTTTAGTCACTTTCTTTTGACCTGATCAAAGGGCTCTGTAGTGATACAACTGCAGCTGATAATTTAAGAAAATGTCTTTTATTTCCTGCCACCAGGCCTGGGGACAATAGCCCTGTGCTTCAGATCAATAGATATTTTCTTCCAGGGTTGATTTAGCTTTGACTGGAAGGAAAGCAATTAAGTCAGGCGTGGAGGGTTTGGAAGTGTGCAGATGTATTCATGGGGATGGCAGCTTAATGACCTACTTTTGGTGATAGTATTGAAATTATAACATGTTTCAAGTAAATATCAAATGCCAGCCAAACAGTTACCATAGTAATGATAAAGGAAATGTAATTGTAGTCAATCAAATGAATATTCAGTTGATGCAGTTAATTTGCACAAAGGTGCACTCCTTTCAAACTTGTGTTTTATGATGTCCAAGCAGGGATTTTTCTGCGGTTGGCCAACAATTTCTCATTCTTCAAAACTTCTGTTGTGAAAATTTCATTGTGGAACACTGGGCAATTGCACTGGTGCTTTAAGACAGTGTTCAGTACTTATTTATTTTCCAAATCTTTATGAAAGTGGATGTCCCAGCAAGTGGGAAAAGAAGTCTCCAAGAATCTTGAGTAGGGAAGAGTTGTAGCCTGACCTCATTTCTTTGGTGGAAAGCGACAATTGTTTTATTTATTTATTCCAATTGATTTGTTCAAAATTTCTCTGGAAATTTCCTGTATAATCCTGCTAGGATTCTATTCTTAAGCTTGCATATTCAATTTTTTGGGGAAAATGTGTATCTGGGCTTAAATATCCTCTTAAATATCCTCTTCTTAGGATAAAGACAGTGCAGGACCACTCTGAGGGGTCCTTGAAGACACAAGAAGGGACAAAGAGGTGCTGGTAAAAATATCACTGTGTATTACCATGGTCCTTAAAAACAGTGGATTTTCTCAACAGTTTCTACTAATGATAAATATTTATTTCCAGTCCAAAAAGAATGCCATTGCTGCTGTCTTCAGAATGTCCTTGAGTATGTTTTTAGTGTGACTTCAATCAAATGTCATTTTAACTCCAGTCCTATGCTGCAAATCTCTGGTGAAATTCTATTAATTTTCAATTAAACTTCAAGTAAACCAATTAGCATTTTCATTTCTATAGAGCAACAAAGGCAGAATCTGTAATGAGTCTTTCCAGTTGCTCACAGAGGAATAAATGGTCTGGATGGATTTCTCCAGTGTGTATCTCTGGGAAATTTTGTCAAGTATATTACCTTTATAATCTCCTCCTCTGCTTTAGGCTCTAAATTGGCTTTCTTGCAGTGTACAAAACCATTTTCAGCCCCTTCTCTCCCTAAGCTGCATACCAGAATTCTTTGTCTTCACTGGAAATCTTTAACCTTGCACTGAAGTGTGTTTTCATCAAAGTCAGAGCTGAGGCAGGCAGTATGGAACCCTCCTTGTCCTGAACAGCTTCAGGACCTCGATTTGATGGAGGGCAGGAGAAGGAATTTCTCCTTTTCATTCTAAATACATGAATGGAAGTGTCTGAGTTATCTCAGCTGGAAACAGGCTCCAACCCAGCTAGTTTGTGCCTCTCAGCAGCATTTCATCCTCTCTTTCACTTTCTCTTCATGCTGCCTGCTCCTTGCAGACAAAGGTGATCCCTGCCCTGAGGAACTTCATTATCAAAATGTATTCCCTGAGTGGGAATCCTGGAGCTCTTCCAGGGCGGGGATCAGAACTTCCATCATTCCTCCAAGCCTGTAGCTGTCTGTAGCGTTCAGCTTCTGCTTTCTTATGGGGTTTAATCCCATTTTTGGCTGCCCTGGACTCTTCCCCTGGGTGGTGCCACCTCCAGAGCCTCTGTGACCCTGTGTGGAGCTGTCACTGAGTGGAGCAGGGAGTTCATTGTGGTGTTTGGTTAGGTTGGTTCTGTGCCAGGTTCTCTGTGTGAAATGGAGCCACTGCAGCTGCTGGGGAGCTGCTGCTCAAACCGGTGCTGGAGCCAGGCTGGAGTCACGCTCGTCTCTTCCAATATCCTTTAAACTTGAAAGCCTGGCAGAGACACAGCCTGACTGAGTTTCACTGTGAAATAACAAAGTACTCGAGTCAGGAAACTCGGTCAGGTCTGTGAGGTGTCCTTGGTGCTTGGGAGGGGATGGTGCTCTCTGAGGGACACCCAGAGCACCTCAGGTGGTTCCTGCTCTGAAATCCTGAGAGAGCTGTGGGGAAATCCACAGAGACACTTCCCACCTCCAAAAGTAGAATTATCTCTGCTTAGGGCAGAGGATATTTAGCTCAGAATCGCTGAGGGTGGAAAAGAGATGCAGGATCATCAAGTCCAAGCTGTGCCCAATGCCCGCCTTATCCCCAGCCCAGAGCACTGAGTGCCACCTCCAGGCCTTCCTTGGACACCTCCAGGGATGGGGACTCCACCACCTCCTGGGCAGCCCCTTCCAAAGCATGACCCCCCCTTCCCATGAAGAAATTCCTCCTGATGTCCAACTTGAACCTCCTCTGGCACAACCAGAGGCTGCTCCCACTTGTTTTCCACTTTTTACTCGAGAGCAGAGCCCGACCTCCACCTTCCTACAACCTCCTTCAGGGAGCTGTAGAGGGCAACAAATTCTCCCCTGAGCTTCCCCAACCAGATAAAAGCCAGTGCTCAATCACAGATAAAGCAGAGAGCCCTGATGTCGGGTGCCACACCAGGGTTTGGCATTCACAGCAGCTGGCTTCTCCAACACACCGGCAGCAAAGAGACGGGAAGGGCTCCTCTTTAGAGTTCCAAGAGTGAGAAATTTATTGCATCCTCACTCTGGGGAATTCCAGTGATGAAAGCCCCCAAAAATGGGAACCCCAAGATTTTATATGGGAGCAGGGAGAACATCGGGGACCAATGGTTTGGGGGCTGGGGGGTGGGACACAGACGGGGCTCTGGCATATAAGGGACAAAGGGGCAGGGGAATCCATGGGCCAGTCAGGGAAACAGAACTGGGGTACACTTGCATGGAAGCCGTGATGCTTTTTTTGCTTTTTTATATGTATACCTCCTCTATACACTCTTTTGTATAACTTTTATGTGTTCTCAAGGGCCTTTTAGCCCACATACTTCTAATTGTTCAGGTTTGATAACCAGCATAGGCCCAGTATTCCCTTAAGCCAGGAGACCAAACATCTCAGAAGCCTCAGACACCAAGGCCTTCTCTGGAACACATTTTGTAAACTAAGATAGGCCTGTCCAGGGGGGGAAAGTTCCTCAGAGAGGGGGGTTCACTCAGCCTCTCATTGGGGAATCTTTGATAGATATGCTCATTGGTAAAGCCTAGAATTTTATACCCAAACCATTGTGGGTGTGCATTTCGGGGGGTGCTCACGGGGGTACATTTTGGTGTGCATTTGGATGTGCATTCCAGCGTGCTCCACCTGGACGGAGTGCACCAAGGATCCTTCAAATAAATACCAACGTAAAATCCCTTTTCCCCCTCTAACCATGTTTGGCTTTTGATTTTAAGACCAAGAAAAGGCATCAGCATGGCAGAACAAAAAGCATCCTGGGAGGCCTCACCCCAGCCTGGGGACATCCCTCAGGGTCTGTCCCTCCAGGGGACTCCGTCATTGGAGACTGGGATGTTCACTGGCTCCCACACCCTGAGAGGGCAAATCTCTGCTCTGCGAGGGCATTTCTGTCTCTATTTCTCAATATCACAGCCTGTCATTATAGGCTGATGCTAATTGGCACGAAATTAAGCAAAATTTCCTGACTTGAGACCTAGATCCAAAGATTAGGGAAAAAAAAAAGAGAACATGAGATTTCATTGTTTTCAGGTGCAAAGAAGTTTATAAAGCTCCTAAACAAGTCTCAGTGGGATGTGCAGGTTCTTATGATGCTTGACTCTTTAAAGTTTTATTTCTCTGTTCTCTCAGGAACGTAAAAACTCCTAAGCAGGGAGCTGCTGGTGCAGCAGGCGGAGTCCTGGCTGTGTTTTACTGAGGGAGAAGCAGAGGGTTTTACTGCCGCGGCACTTTGCCCCTTCCTGTTCCAACCCTCACAAACAGCACAGCAGTTAAGTGGCCAGAACTTGTAGGAACAGGAGAAATCGTGTTAAATTAAATAGAGCAAAAAATGAGGGTGTTTGGGCAACAGGAGCCTTTTATGATATTGTTTGGCCATTTCAGGAGAGAGCAGCAGGGAGGAGGGAATCCAGAGCTCCTGCTGCTGTTCCTGACAAAACAGAGAAAGGTGACATACGGGGAGGATGTGATCCAGCAGGAGCTCGGGAGGAACACGGCCCTTGGCTGCCCAGGAAGCTGGAAAAGCAAACAAAGAGCAATGAAAATGCCTGATTGAGTCTTTCTGATACCCCAAGACAAAAGGAGGCACCAGACCCTCAATCTAACGTGCTCTGCTCATGGAGATGGGGCCGATGAGGAGCCAATAGGAGCCGCCTTATCCCTCTGCTCCAAGGGAAAACGCTCCTGTGCCCTGGGCCAGGCTCCCCATGGCATTTCAGGGGCAATGAGGGAACTGTTCTGGGCAGTGGATCTGTGCTGAGCATCCCAAAATCCCATCCAGCTCTTGGAGGCTACATGGTGACTCCACTCATGGGGTTGTATTTCAGTTTTAAGCTGTGTATATATATATATATATATATACACACCTTATGTACAATAATGTAATAAAGAATTAAATTAAATTACGGAACTATTATTACATTATTAATTAAATTATTATTAAAATAAATATTTTAAAAATTTCTTTTACTTATTATCAGAGCTGTTCAGTTGGTGAGACAGAAGCAGAACAGGTTGAGCGAAAGGTTGAGAGTTTAAATGCACGTTTCTCCTGCATTTCGTGTTATTTTTGCCCACATAACTCTGAGTTCAGTCCACTGAAGTGAAACACTCCGAAGTTACATCCCTGGACTGAAAACAGCCTCCTTCTTTAAGGAAAAAATTCCATGCAAATCCTTTTTCATTTTCCTTTCACACTTTGTTTTTTGCAGCAGAAAAACCAGTGCAGGGTTTTTAATGCTGCGGGTTGCAGGACTGACCTTGGCTGTGACAAAAAGCCATTTTCACTTTTCACCCTAAAGGACTTTGAAAATCTCAGTATAAATAAGTTGATTATTTTAATGATAATAATACGTGATACTGTGCTGTGTGATATGAAAATAGGGGTAGCCAGTGCATTTTAGCAGCTGAGCCAACACACCTTTTGTTTGAAATTCCCTTTACAGTGAATATATTTTAAAATGCTGGCCTTGAGCAGACTGAAAGCATTGCTGTGACCTCTGGTGTTTGGGACTATTGGTAGTAAGAATAATTTGGGAATCTTTTTGCAGTCCCCTAAAAGTGAATGTGTAATTACAGATTTGAATTAATTATGTTGCCCTGGAGTTAAGTGAGATGCCAAAAGGCTAAATGAGTCCCCCAAGGGTGGTGATAGAGCTGAAAATAAACTACAAATATTTTCACCTTTGGGCCTTCTCCTGTCCTCAGGGTTGTTGTGTCTGGATCCCACAGCTTGAGGGAAGAGGCTTTTCCATGGAAAATGTGTGGCCAAAGAGCTGAAGAGCCTTTGGAGAGCTCCAGAGTCCTCAGTGAAGTTTTATAAACACACTCATGTAAATCCATTTAATTTATACACTTGAGGTGACCAATTAGAGAAAACAGCCCAGTGACAAACTACTGTAATTAGAGAAAATCAGCCAGTCCACTAATTTGAGTCACAATCCATCCAGAGAATTTGTATCTTAAAACACCCAAGTTCTCACAGGAATTACAAGGGGGAAGCCAAGGAATTGTTTTCCTCCCCTTTACAAGGGGAGAAAATGTGTGGAAGCCTGGACTTCCTAAGGATCTGGAAGTGGTGTAAAGGTGAACTTTTGTCATGTTTTTCTTGCTTCTTAAAGCAGTCACAGCTCTTGGGATGACACCTCAGAACCAGTGAACTCCTTGGAAAGGAATTTTTGTTTGTTTTGTGACCCAGTGAAATTCCTGGTGTGAGTTTGAACAGGTTGTGACAAATATCACACGTTGATGTTCAGTGGTTTTCCCCAGATATACTTGAACTATTATTTTCCCAGCAGTAATAATTGTTAATTATTATTTAACTTGGTTGTGTGTTAGTTATTACTGTAATTGATAATTTGGAATAAATAAGCTCTTCATTTACATTCCTGCAAAATTTTTTGTGCCTGTCCTTAATGGGAGCAAAACAATTAGGGGAAGCAGAGGTGGTTGTGCTTAGCTGCAGTTATTTTTGACACAGTGTGTAATTACGTCTGTAATTCCAATTAGCACATGTGAATGCAGTAAATGAGATAAATACAGGAGTGGCTTCCCTTGCACAAGTATCCCAGCCTCCCGACTGGGATGGAAAAGATGGAATCTTCACTCTTCCAGGTTTGTGCTCTACTCTACAAGAGCCCATTTACACAATAAATGGAGCTACTGGTTTAAATAGAAGTGAAAAATGAAGGATTTAGGGCATGTAGGGAAGGAAGAGCTGCAATGTGAACAGCGATGGTGCTGCCAATGGAGCTCCACTTGGCAAAAAGCTGATGGTATAAACAGAAAAGAAGTGGAAAAAAAAGCTTGTGGGGGTTTGTTCAGGTTCCCAGCAGCCTGAATTTTTATTCCTTTTCCAACACAAACCAAGTCAGTGTCAAAGACAAAGTCAAGGCACCACCAGAAAGGATTCACATACTTTTTTTTTCTTCTTGAAAAGCAACACAAAAGAGAGATTGGGAATTTCAGAGAGCTGCCTTGGAGCCTGGGATCTTTATCCAGAGAAGCACAGGTAAACCGAGGAGGTTCATTCCCTACCGGCTCCTTATTCTTCTTCAGGAAATTGTCATTAAATGAAGGAAAGGCCAAATTAAAGGATTATGGATCACTGTTCCTTCTCCAAAGGAGAACAGTCAGGAGGAACCCAGCAGGTACCTGAGTCTGGATCAGATCCAGGTGTAAGGACAGCTCCAGACTGTGGTTTAGTTGTTCATCCCAGGCTGTGATCATACTGGGGCCTTTGGAATCCTTAAAAATAAAACAAAACAAAAAAACCCAAACCAAACCAAAAAACCCTCAAAACCAAAAACAAACCCAAACAAAAACAAAACCAAAAAAGCCCAAACAAACAAAAAACAAACAAACAAAAAATCAAACAAACCCCCCCCAAACAAAAAAACCCACCGAAACTAAAACCAACCCAAACAAAGAAAACCCCACAAAACAAAAGTAAACAAACAAAAAAAAAGATGTGTGCCCGTTCTTGTTGAGGTTTGACACTGGCTAAAAGCATCAAGCACTCACGAAAAACCATTCACTCATTTTCCTCTGCTACAGCTGAGCAGAGGAGGGGAAAACAAAATGAAGGCTTCATAAGTTGAGATAAAGATTAAGGGAAAAATACTGTAAGGCAAAACAGGTCCAAAACTTGAACAGTATAAAAAAAGTTTATTAAGAATAGAATTAAAAGTAAAAATGGTAATGAGAACTAAAATAAACCTTTAGAACACTTATTTTCTTCCTAGCCCCTCCCTCTTTCTCACCGACCATGCAAGGAGACAAAATGTGGGGTTTTGGTCAGTCTTTCACTTCCAAAAAATCTTTCTTGAGCTTGTTTAGGGAAAGGCATTTCCTTCTTCTGCTGTGCTGCGGGATCCTTCCCACGGGAGACAGTTCTCTGCGAAATTTCTAGCGTGGTCTTAATTTTCATGAAGAGCAGCCCACTGAACCTGCTGTAACGTGAGTGCCTCCCACAAATGATGCAGTCTTCCCAAAACTGCACATCGTGGCTCATTAGTTCATGGGGTACAGTTTTTAAGGATAAGATGCTCTAGTTGGGAAGCGAGGGTTCTCTACCTCTGGAAGCAAGGGTCTTCTCTCTGTTCAAGTTTCCTACCAGATTACAGCTTTGTTTGTGGGGTTTTTTTTTAGTTTTGCATTCAGAATGCAAAACTGTCCATTCTGGTTGTTTTACCTCTCCAAGTGGTTTGATAAAAAGCAGATTAAATACATTAAAAATTCTGTCTCCTCAGCAGCTTTCTCATGGCTTCGAAGATCTCTGGTTGGGATTTTTTTGGGGGAGGAGGACACAATGCTGTCAAGGGCTGGACATGAATTGGTTTTAGCCATTGAATGCCTGATGGAATGTGCTGGAAAGTGGCAGTTTGGAGTAGGTTTTTTCTGTAATTCTTCAAATATGTGTGCAAAGCAAAACCTCTCAAAGTGGAAAACCCCAAGGAACTGAAGCCCCGAGTAAAACAGGGGATTCTTGGATTGACTTTTCCAATGGAAGCGGAATTAGGAAACTGCCCAGCACTGGCACAGATTTTGTTTAAGACTTGTGAGCGAATTTGACTGACCTTATCCAGTGTCTCATTTCACGCCCAGTTCCATTTAAATCAGGAGCAGAGTAGGGGCATTTAAAGCTTTTTTCTGATATATTTATTAGTGGTGAAAGACTTACATCATAATTCTCTTTGTCCTTGCATTTAGCACATGCAAAGTTCACGTGAAAATGCACAAAGGTTTGGAATTATTCTTGCTGTTCCGTATTTCTCTCATTCCCTGGACAATATTTTGTGGTCCCTGTGTTTATTTTGCCCTCCCTATTTTTGATGTGTATCTGCAGAGAGCAGTGAGCAGCCATCCAGTGCGGGCTGGATCTTATTTCAGGAAGAGTTATGCAAACACATTTCTCCTGTTTATCCAGCAAGGTTTGAGTTGCACTGACTTCCACTACAAAGCAAAGTGGAAACCAGAACAGGGATAAAAGTGGGGGATAAAAAGAGGAGGGATGATAAAAGTGCCATTTTTCCTCTTCAGAACAAAGCTGTTTTACACTTTGCCATGAGGCCCTGCTTGGTAATATATATTTAGGATGATTTAGGAGTGCTTTAGCTTTTTAGGGGTGGATCGCAGGATTTCTGGAGTTGTGCTGTTTCTGTAGGGCTTTGAATAAATGAAACACTATCTTAGGTATTGTTCTCCATTACTGAACTATTGGAGCCACTCTTAATCTTTAATGTTCTTACTCTGACAACAGCCCTGGGACTCAGGCAAGTTCTATTTTTCCTTTCACATGTGAAGAACTCAGGAACAAAAAGGCTCAGACTGAGATTTTCTTCTCAGGCTGCTTGCCTTGGTTTGAGTGAGAACTCTTATCTCAGTCTTCTCTCCGCATAGAAGTTTGTTAGTGGTGCAGTATTAATTTGGGCAACATCTAAATTATTTTTAAAAATAATTAGGAAGGTCGGGATGTAAGGCTGAAGTCAGGGGAATTGAAATGATTTCTTTCTGTAAGGAATGTTTTGGTTAAAGTCATGGAAATTAAAGTGGTTTTTTAAAATACATTGAATGAATTCTCTTTGCAGAAGGTAAATAGAGTCTGAACTGTTTTTTAGAGGAACTAATTTGGATTTAGGGGGACTATGTGATGTGATGCCTGGGATAATGTTGAGGTTTGAGAGCAAACCAGTGAGAGACTCCAAGTCAGAAATACAATTTAATAGGAAAAAGTAAAAATAAATGCCATAGTACAAAGATAAAACCACTGACAGAGTCAGAATACAGCCTGGCACCCTGTCAGTCAGGGTGCTGGTAGCAGTCCAGATGAAGTGGTCCTGTTGAAGCAGTGATCCTGTAGAAAAGAGACTGGTCTTCACCTGAAGGTCCAGTGGCATAGCTCTTGTCCTCTGGGAGTCCCAAACCTCTGATTATATACAGATGGGAAGTCTCAGTTCCTCCTCCTGGGCAGAGCATCTCACAATGGGATGGTGAGTCAGGAGGCAAGGCGTTGATGGGCCCATGAACAGGAGATAGTCTCCGGAGGGAGTTATCGATGAGTCCTGCGGCAGGATCCTTGATTGCCCATTAATCAGAGATAGCACCCAGAGGGAGTTATCAAGGGTGAGTCATGGTAGCAGATAACGAACACTGCCCCACCTGCTTTAACAGCTCATGGAGATGGTGATAGGATACATGCTTCTGGTTACATCTTACATTGTAACCTGGGATAGATAACAAATTGATGCCTTTTCCTTTGAAATATGAAATAATTCAAAGTGATTTTTCTAAATGTAAAAAGGGGGAATTGAGAAAGTTTAAAAGTAGAGGTGATTACCCCTTTGGGTCATTATATCACCAGGATTGTAGGGGAAAAACCTGCACACTCCTCCAATTCCCAGATGTACCAAACCCTCCTGTGCTGGACTCAGACTGCCTGAACTTCCCCGAGATTTGCTGGGCTGGTGAATAAAACCGAATTCCCATTTCTGTGGTGATTCCCAGGAAGCAGAACCTGTTAGGTTTGGGTTCCTGTCCTACAAAAAGGACTTGCAGAGCTGCCCCCACCCCAGAGCCTTCCCCAGCTCCTTCAAACACCCACACAAATAGATGAATTTTCCCTCTCTGCCACAAAATCTGATTGTACATTCCCAGTGGAGCCCTGATTCCAAGTGGGATTTCTCCTAAGTAATAAACTCCATACCCATCTCATGGCTTTCATTATATGGCTTGAACTTTGTGCCTTTTTTTGGACCCAGAAACAAGAAAGCTCTGGCAGTGCCTAAAGCTTTGTGCAGGGCAGCATTTCACAGGCCCAGGGAGGGATTTCTTTTTACTCAGCTCAGCAAATGCTTGCAGGTTTTGATAGATATTCCCAACTATGTCTCCAGAAATAAATGACGAGTAGGGAAAGGAGCAAAATAAACACACTCGGAGGTCTCTGGGGGGTTCAGCTGGGCAGTACAGGGCTGGGTCTAAAAGGAGAAGGTTAAAACCCTTCGTGCAGCAGCAGTGCTGGAGGCTGGGCAGAATCTGGGTGTATTTTAGGTGTGTTCATGGTGACTGACGCTGTTTTATCAGCAGCCTCACTTTCCTTGAAAACAGTTTTCCATCCAAATGGGACTTCTCAAGGGAAATGACTCTCTGTAAACAAGCTTTGATTCTCTTCAATATGGAATAAAAACTCCATCTTTACACCAGACACTCTACCTGCAGCACCTTTTTGTGTCACCTCGCCCCTGGCCAGGGAGGGTGACTCCAAACTTGGATTTCTGCTCCAACCCATGCTGGGGATCTGCTGATCAATGCAGTCATTTGCCTTTATTTTCCTATTTATTCAGTGAGGAAAAAAAAAGGGAAATTGATTTCTTTATTTGCTTTGAGATCCACTGGTAAATGTTCTATCCATTGCCTATTTATGTATTACCTATAATACACTGAATAATCACACATGCAGGTGGTAAATAATAAATTCCACGATAATTGTTTGTTATGGCTGAGGGTTTTTTTAAGGGATTCTGAGAAGACCAAGTTTGCCTTAATTTTTCTGTTCTTTGGGATGCTTTTATCTTCACAAACCTGTGCATTTCCAGACACAAAGCTTCATTTTCTTTGCAGGAATGAGATGTCAGGGAAATGTCTCCTGCAGGTCACTCAGGCTGGATGGGATGACTTCATTCCTTCTGCTGCTGTGACTCTTTTGCAGATGAGGCCCTGGATGTGAAGTAGGTGATGAAATGTCCTGGTGAGAAAGATTTTTGTTTTATTTCATGGGGCTTTCCTTGAATTTCAGATCAATCTGATGGTGGCGGGGAGGGAAAATCAAGCTGCTTTTGCCTGGGAAAAGTTAAAATGCTAATAATATTGGCTGGGTTTTATCAGTGGAGATAAGAGGATTATCTTCATTAACATTTGTTCATTTTCTCTTTCATTTGCAGCCCCTTTTGTGGTGCTGAAACCCAACTTTCTCCTTAGAGCCTATGGAAATAACCCGCAAACGGATCTTTTTCCACCCAGGTTATATTTCTTGCTCTTTCCTCTGCACTTTCCAGTTGCTGTGCATCATTTATTGCTCTTGCAAATGCAGTTCTGCACTCAAATTCCTACTGATGATGGATAAAGTTGTGTATCCTCAGCTTTTCTGGTCAGGATCTTCCAGCATGGAAGAATTTTTGTTTCAAGTCCTTGATCTGTGAAACTTGGGACACTTTAGGTGAATCAGAACCTCCAAGAGCTTTTATTCTCTTCGATACTTTAGCTTTACGTGTCTATGAATATCACTTTTATTTCTTCCCATATTTTTAAGGCAGCCGGAGGAAAAAAAAAAATAAAACCTGTCCTTCTAAATAAAATGAGAGCAATTGAAGTCACATTATTTGTGCAAGCAACAGCCTGAAGTCCTGTATTGGATTTAAAGCAGGCAGTGCCTTATGCAAAGATTCAGGTACTTAAATGGAAGTAGAGCAGCACAGTTAAGGAACACAGTTTTAACAGCAAAAGGAGGTTTTTATGAGGATTTATTTTACATTCCCCACACTTATTACACTGCTCAGCAGTGCAGATCACTCGGGCACTTTGCAGTTCCATTAAAGGCATGGAATTTCAGCACCAAGAGTGGGAGTGTCAAAGCCTGGGATATGGAGCAGGGGATGAGAAGAGCTGTTTTGGGGCATCAGAGGGGAGACTGCACTGAGTGAACACCTATTAAAGCTCTGCAGAGATTTTGGTTCCATTCCCTGAGGAAGTCCAAGGGACCTGATCCCAGCAAAATCCTGACTGAGCCTCTTTGGGACTTCAGCTGGAGGTTTTTTAATGAAGTTATTCATGGTCTGTGAAACAGTTCCCTCCCGAGGAGAAAATAAAACACCCCAAGTGTTTCAGATGGCAGCTTTGATGGTACTGTGGCCAAGAAGTCTCATAATTCAGTGTTCTACCTAAACAAGAGGAGGAGCAAACACCCACAGGCAAATCCACCAGCACAGGATCGTTCTGTGAGGAAAGCCAACATGTTAGGGTTCAGACTGAAAGAGGGAAAATTAGGTGAGATAGATGGAAATTCCTCCCTGTGAGGGTGGGGAGGGGCTGGGATGGAATTCCCAGAGGAGCTGTGGCTGCCCCTGGATCCCTGGAAGTGTCCAAGGCCAGGCTGGATGAAGCTTGGAGCCACCTGGGACAGTGGGAGATGTCTCTGCCCAAGGCAGGGGGGGCACTGGATGGGGTTTAAGGTCCCTTCCACCCAACCCATTCCAGGATTCCCTGATATTCTGGGTTGGTTGCACCTGTACTTGTGTTCAGAGTCACTTTCAGGTTTAACAGGAGCCACAGACACTCAGTGTGGAGAAGAGAAATTGGAAATCTGTTGGAAAATGATGGGAGTAAAAGTGTCAAGCCCATTAATGTAGAACATTCACTGCCCTGTAACACATTTTCCATTGAATGAGGCTTTCAAAAAATTCCATGCATGGAATAACGAGCAGGACTAATAAAGACCCGTTTAGCCCAAGTTTTTGTTTGGAGCACCCGAATCCGAAGTTACAGAATGAAGATGCTGGGAAGTGGATTTTGGGAAGTTTTACTGACTATGGAAACACAGAACAGCTTTTCAGCTTCCTCCTTGTCTTTTCTCCTCAAAACCATTTACAAATGTCTTTTTTAGCCACAGGAAACCCCTTCCCTGGAGCTGGAGAGGTGTGAAATGTATTCCTCCTAAAGCAACATCTCTGTCTCTCCTGGGATCCTCAGCCAGCAGGGAAGCTGGATATGCTGAGCAGAATTAGAATTATTTTCAGTTTGGAGTAGGTGCTGTTTGACACTCAGGGTACAAAGATTGAGGCCATAAATTATTCCAGATATTTGCAAAGTTTCCCTGCTCCAAGCCGTCCTTTTCTTTCTGTTCAGCTGCTTGTCTGAAGTGTGTTAAGATTTACAAAAAAAAAAAAGGGGGGGAAACCACCCACATAGTAAAGTCTTCAGTTAATCAGAATTTGATTACAATAAGAGCTCAACAATCATCATACAGTGTTGTTAATTATTGGAAAGATCCTGTTGTATGTTGAAATAATTGCAGTAAACAGCCCAGCTGGAAAAAAATTGCTCAGATTTTCCACCATGAAAACGTAAACTTGGAGCGTGTTTCTGTCTCTGTGTGTTAATTGCTGCATTGCAATTTATTTCTAACTCTGTGTTATGTAAATATATGACATTTGCCACCCAGAGAAGCACATCACTGTCCTAGGAATGGTTTCAACCAGGAGAAATCAGTGTTTGGAATCCTAAATCCCCGTGTCTCATACCCTGGGCATGTCCTGGCTATTTAAGGTTCTGGTTTTCCCCCCTGACTCAGGTGAAATCAGGTGGCTCTGGGCACTCTGGATTAGTGGCAGAGTCAGCAAGTGACTTCCTTCTCCTCTGAGGGTCTGGAGGTTTTGCAAAAACTCATTCGTTTCAGAAATTTTTTGGCCAAAGCATTTTTGCCTCTCCCTTAAGCCTCTCTCCCCTGCATTTCCCTCCAGTTCAGTATTGCTGGGTGGTTAAAAATAATATTTATGTGTTAATCATCTCCTTAGGAACAAGGTTCTCCAGTGAATTGTGCATTTCTGCCTCCTTTCCCTCACCCCTCTGTGTAAAAACCCGTGACACTGAGGTGAAACTCTGATGTCCACGCTGAAGCTTTACACCCCTCCTAAATTTGGACATAAACATGGTCAGCCAGGAGTGAGAAATTGCTGCAATTGTGTATTTTGTAACTCACGGGATGGACATTTTCCCTTCGAGTCAGACTGCTGGATAGAGCAGAAGTGGTTCAAGGTACCGTACTGGAGAGATCCCTGTATATTCCTGAGGAGCAGGAGTTTGCAGTGGTACCACAACGGTCTGGGAATGGCTTTCCCATGTTCTCATCTGAGCTCTTTAAGTCATTTGTAAACCTCTTGTTCCCCCGCTGTTTGTGTTGTAAATGGAAAAAAAAAAAAAATAAAAAACCCCCACAAAACCCCCCCAAAAATAAACAAACAAAACCCAACAAAAAACCCCCGAAAAACCTGTGTGGAGTGTGGCATCCTAGGAAAGAAATTCCAAGCGAAAAGGTTGAAATCCTCATGATTTTGTCAGACTTTAAGCAAAATGCTCTACGGTGAAATAAACTCTTTCCTGCAGTGTGGGATCTGGACACTTCCATTTGATCTGGGTGCCATAAAGTTGTAAGATTTCCTGATGGAAAATGTCATGGGAATGTGAATATTCAACAGCTTGGACTACCCCCGTTATGTCTGTGCGGCCCTGTGGCAAATCCATACCCCCGAAATTAGGTGCAGGACTCCTTCTCAAGTAGAAATATTGAGCTTTTCCAGCACTGTGATTCCAAATCCATCTTCAGCAAGAGATGGCAAAGTAAAATATTGAACCTGCTTGTCTTTTATGACCTTGGCGGTGATGAAAGATCTCATCTCTGTCATGTTAGAATGTTGAAATATATATTTAATATCCCTCATAAATTAGTGGGGTTTTGCAGGTGTTGAATTCCAGGCTGAAAAAGGGGAAGAAAAAATTAATCGGGTGGTTTTTTTTGAACCTCAGAATGCGATGGTGCAAGTAAATGTTAAACCCACGTGTGCAGATGTACCTTGGTTTAGCCAGTCCATTTTTAATATCAAAAGGACACCGACAGCAGTTGTTAAGAAATTGATTTGCAGTCAGCAGAACTAAAAAAACCTGAAAAATAATTCAAATTTGTAGGGCCTGGTTGAACTGCTCTGCCTGTAGAGCCTTCTGGGTGACAGGGGATGGAAGTGGAACTGATCATTGATGGGATCCCCTGCAGCCATGGGTGCTGCCAAAAATCAGCCTTGGCTTTGTGATTTGCAAAGAAATTGTTTTAAATGGTTTTTACTGGGTTTTAGCGGTATTTAGTGGTTTCTTAAATGGTTTTAAGAGCTGCAATACACCACACCAGCAAATTATTAATTGCACTTAGAGATGGATGAGTTTAATGGGCTTAATGTCAAATACTGGTAGTGGGCAGGTGTTAAATACGAGGCTGAGGTTTGGATTTGGTTTCCAGCTCTCCCACAGACCCTTCTCCAAATCTGTTCCAAAGGAATTAAATGCTGCAAGAAGAAATGAATTATTTTTAAGAAGGGGATTTAGTGAAATTTTAAAGATTTTTCCAGAGTCAGCCCCAAAGGGGACCAAAATTTTTTAAAGCTCAAGGAAGATTTTGAAGCCCTGCAACCTTCCTAGATAGGTGTTTTTCAATTTTTAATAATAAATTATTATATATAGATATATAATAATTATATAATTAATTATATATAAAATCTATAATTTATTATATATATAATAATTTATAATGATATAATAAGCCCTGTAGTCTCCCCACTGTTATTTCTTAAATTACAATCAAATTGTTTCATTGCAAGAGGTAAGAGTTTTACCTCAGTTCAGGACTGACCAACAGAGAGCTCAATTTGATCTCAATTTAAAATTTTCCTTGAGGTATCCCTGGAGACGTGAATTGTCCTTCCCAAACATTAAAAGCAGTGAAATGACCTGCAATGGGCAGCCTGTGATAGGATTTTGATCATAAAATAGATGTTTTTTCATTAAGTTTAGGCATAAAAAAAAAAAACCTTCAGCTTTGGGAATAGGCTGATATTCTGAAAGGCCCAATTGCGTCTTTTACAGGGGAAAATAAAAGTTATTCCACTACAGGCCTGTGATTTTAGGGTGAAAAAAATCAAGATTTGGAGGGTTCTGTATCCCTTGATGATGCTGCTAATCCATGCAATTCCTCACATCCACCCATCCATCTCCCAGCCCTCACCTTAAGGGTACTCCTGTTTTTGCTGTGCTCCATCTGGCTCGCCAGAAACTCCGAAATTACCATTTTGCAGCAAGAGAAGAAAAATTATCCCTCAGCCTGCCAGGTCCTGAGCTCCAGGCCTGGACCTGAGGTTTGTTTTCCGAATAAAACAACTTTATTAATGATGTTCTGCCACTCATTCTGCACATTAAGGTGTGTTTTGGGGCAAATAAGTTGTATATAAGTTACAAACACTTAAAAGTTGCACAGAATGGAATCGGGGGTGGGGGGGAGGTTTGTGTGGGGTGGGGTTTTTTGGTTTTTTTTTTTGTGACATCGGTGCTTTAATATGAAAAACGTTCCCAGGCTATAAAGAAGTAATTCCAGTTCAGATATTATCTGTGAAGGGGCTATTAGTGGTTGTTTTTTTTTTGATTGCCAGGCCTAGAGTAGGATTACACAGCAAAGCAGAGAGATTATATTCGTCAAAAAATGACAGTTTTCCCAAGAAATCCATACTGCAGGAGCTGGAAAAGAATCGGCTGAGTTTTCCATTAAAAGCAGATTTATGAAGCATTTGGAGGAGTACTTACATCACAAGATAAGGCTGGGAAGAACAGAGCAATGGGGCAAAGTGAAAGGCGGATGAAAATACGTTTTTTGGGAGAAAAAAACTGAGGAAGAACCCAAATGGTGTGGGAGAGAAGATTAGCAGCTGGGAGGGGAGGCCAAGACCAAGGTGTTTGTAGCAGATCAAATCTGCCTAAATCTTCGTAATTCCAAACCAGTGGATTCTGGCTCGGAAAAATCCAGTTGGGTTGAACTACATCAATAAAAAACAGAGAGAAGATGGAGTAAATTCCAATGTAAATTCAAAGGGAAAATTGTGTAAATTCCAATGTAAATTCAAAGGGGAAATTGCGTAAATTCCAATGTAAATTCAAAGGGGAAATGGTATAAATTCCAATGTAAATTCAAGGGGGAAATTGTGTAAATTCCAATGTAAATTCAAAGGGAAAATGCTTTAAATTTCAATGCACGTTGTGTGAGATGTGTGCCTGTGTTTGACTAAACCCCCTCCCATCTTCTCTTCTGCATCTCCTCATCACCAGGATAACAGGGAAGACAACGAATTCTAACAGAAAATTCTGTATTAGGATTTTTTCCCTCTCCTGAGAAAACAATAATTACTTGGTGAGGAGCACAGACTGCATTACAGGAGTCACAAGTGACAGCTGCTCAACAGCATTTAAATGAGAATTTCAGCCATTTTTAGGAAGTTCTGCGTAGAACAGAAAATGTAAAGGCAATATTTGGGAACTCAGATATGTGGAAGAAGCAAACATTGGTCCTAAATAGCTCCTTTGAGTTTAATGGGTGAATTCCAACCTTTGTACAGAGCCAGGCAAATGTTTTTAATCACTTTATTTAGCTTTAAGCTGAGGGTATGCAGACCCCAGCCATGACCAGTTCTGTCCTCCAGGGCGACCTTCTTATTTTTTCACTGGATTAAACTACAGCAAATTTAAATTACACCACAGAAACTACAGAAATTTTATTGTTTATTTTTCAGAAAACTCACTCTCCTTAACTTATATGTTACACTTCATCCCCTTAAATGATATTTAAGGTCCTTTCCAACACAAACCACTCTGTGATTTATGGTTCTGTTGGTAAATGAAACAAAATTTTGCTTGAATGCTTTTGTTAGCACAGTCAGAGCCCAGCAAAGGGTTGATGTGCAGCCTGCACACTGTGTCAGATCTGTTTCCATGGGTGGCAAGGTCATTAAACATTATCTGTTGGCTCCAGGTGAAGTGGAAGATGGTATGAAGGTAAATAAAACACCCTCCCTGCTCCCCACAAAAACACCCAAACCCTCCCGCCTGACAAACTGCAGAAATGAAATCAGGCTCACTCAGCTCCTGGAGAAAAATGGGGTTATTAAATCCCAGATTAAGATAGGGAATTGGTGATTTTATCTCTCTCACGGACAAGATCCAATTTAGCTGATAGGGAGCTGAACCTGAAGAGAATTCTGTAAGTTGTTTATTGCCCCCAGAAATGCATCTCTAATGTTTAATTTGCAAAACACGTCCTCGTTATGTTCCTTTTCAACCTTTTTACCTGTCAGGAAGATTAGGGAAGAAATGGGGAGAGAACCTGTTGTGTTTTATTCGTCTCCTGGGAGCAACCTGGGCTTGGTGAAGGTCAGCTCCAGCCACAGGTGCCTAATTCCAGAAACTTCCAACGGGCTCTGAGTGCTCAAACCCTCCTGGATTTGCTGGAGGTTCTGCACCAAGTGGATGATTTTCCTGTTTTTTTAAAAATCTCCTGTAAATTGGAGTTTCCAGAGGACATCTGTAATCTGCAAACTCATCAGGCTTCTCTGGAGCTCCCTCTGGTCCTTGGTTTTGCAGCAGAGCTGGGCAGGAAGAGGAAAATAGGATGGTTTTTATAGAGCACAAGAGCTGGGAAATAGCGTAGAAATTGTGCAAATAGAAGGATTAATTTTAATTTTCTTTTTGTCTCAGCAGTGAGAAATGGAATTTGCCCGTGCAATTTTCCAGCTTATCAGGATCTGAGAGATATTTTACTGTATTTGAGATTTCTTTGGAGGGCTGAAGCCTCACAGGAGCCACTCCTGCAGGGAGTTCAGAGGACAGTGGGGTAACCATGGGAATTCTGCAGGCTGGTTTCCATCAGCATTTCTGCTCCCTCATCATTGCAGTGGCCGTGGAAGAGCCCAGGGAGGTGGGAAATTGTTGTCCCCCTTAGAGGAGTTAGTGGATAGAGGAGGGAATCCAAGGGAATGAGCTCACACTGGAATTTCATTGTTAGCTCTGATAACGCCCTTTGAATTTCCCTGTCTCCAGTGAGGGATCCGGAATGAGAACACTCCCTGTAGCCCTTTAATGTGAGCAGGGTGGAAACTCCTTCTGCTTTAGCACAGAGTTCATGGAGATATTTTCTCAGACTGCTTAAAAAAATCTGGATTCCCTTAAATGAGGAACGCTCTGGAACAGGGAGCAAATTGAAGCCTAATGGCAAGTCCATCAGAAATGGCAAAAACTGAAATCAAACTCAGAGAGAAACAGCATTTATTTGAAACAAAAAATAAAAGACCTGAACATCCTCATGAGGATCTGTCTGTGAAATGTTTCAATTTAGCTGCTGTTCATCTGCAATCCCACCTGGGGGAAAGAGCTGGAGTCAATTTTCCATCCATTACTCAGCTGGCTGAGGCTGTTGTTTGGGGTTTGGTGCTGGGCATCCCCAGACCAGCTCTCATTCAGGTTCCAGGTTTGCTGTTCCCTGAGAGCAGGGGGAGGTAGGGTACGTGTTGGGGGATGTTTGGTATTTGCCTTGCCTTGTGTTTCCCAAAGCCAAGACTGGATGGATTTTGCTTTCCTGACTGTAATTTTTGCTTGTGTGTGAAGCAAACAACGCAAGACACAAAGCACTTCCCCTTTCTTATAATACTGGGTGGTTTTGCTTGGATTTTTAGTTTGTTTGTTTTCCCTTCCCCTTGGAAAATGGGCCTGTTTGCTACTCCTTGTTTGGCTGCTGTTTGTTGTCCCTGTAGCAGCTGCTGGGAAGAGATGGGAAAACTGATTGTTGATGAAATGTTAATTTCAAATGGTAAAAAATCCCGCTGTGTTGGGAAGTTGCGAGTGTCCCCGTCTGTCTGTCACAAAAGGGCCTGGAGTGACAGAACAAGGGGGATGGCTTCAAACTGCCAGAGGGCAGGTTTAGATGGGATATTGGGAATAAATTCCTCCCCGTGATGGTGGTGAAGCCCTGGAATGGGTTTCCCAGAGGCTGCCCCATGCCTGGAAGTGTCCAAGGCCAGGTTGGATCGATGAGGTCTAGTGGAGGGTTGGAACAAGATGAGTTTTAACCCCAATCATGATCCTATTCCGTGCATCCCAGAACATCATTCGACTGGAATGTTTGGGATAATGAAGCTGTTGGAGAGGTGGGTGGTAGGAATCAAATCCTGCATGGTGAAAAATCCCAGGTTTGGGTCTTTATGGTGCTGAGATTCGATTTGCAAATCCTTCACAGCCCAGGCCAGCTCCAATCCTGTGCACATCCAAATCCATGCCCAGATCCTGGCTGGATTTGTACCTCCTTCATAAGATAAATAATCCCACCCTTCTGACCATGCTTTTTAGGTGCATTTACGCAGCACTTCAGACCTTTTTTCCAGACTCTAAAAAGAGGAATTTTCAGAGCCTTGAGAATGAAATCTCTTGCCTGGCTTTGATGGACGGTCCTTTTCCTTTCATCCAGTGCTGTGCTGGTACTCGTGCACACAACATCCAAAATATCACACACATTTTCCAATTGAATGGCTCTCCTCAGTGAAGGAAATCCATATTCTGTGCTCAACAATGTGGACCAAAAGTCGAATATACAGTAAAAAAATAAATGGAGTAACCAGGGATTAGCAGACAGTGCATTATGTTGATTACCCACATTGTCTTCAGCTTAATAAATTCTATTTTGCTGTAAGTCAGCTCAATTGTGTGTGAAAACAGAGAAGGTGGAAAATGAGACTGAACAAGAGGGTTAAATGACAGCGTGCCATTCAAGAGGCAATTAAAAACCAAAAACCCCAGCCCTTGAGGAACAGGAAAAGAGGAGGTTTTGAAGTGTAAAATAAAAGACACAATTCTGTGTTAATGTGGGAAGTTAAAATTGTCCATCCGAGGCTCTTCATTAAACCCACACAAAGGCAGAACTTTTCAGTTCATCCTGTGGCACTTGCAATCCTGAAGACAGGCAAAGAGGAAGGAACAGGCATTTCAAGCCATGATTTTGGCATCCCATTCACTGGATCCAGATTAAAATCCCTTGGATTTGCCATGACTCAGTGCTCTGTCCTCAGTGAATCCCTCCTGACCTGGGGTATCCTAAGAATAACCTTGCATCCAGAAGTTTTTAAGGAGCTCTTTGGAGGTCTCAGCTGATGTTAACTCTCATTTATTTATTTATTGGCTTTGGTGTGCCTTGGGAATGGTGGAATTTCCAGTAGATGGCAAGAAAACTGAAAATGCACAAAACACTCGGATTTGGCTGGGGAGGGGGGAATCAAGAACAAAGGGAAGGAAAAATCATGGAAGAAAAGCTCTGCAATGTAGCTGAGCTGTTTGTCCTGTAGCCTGTTCATTTTTTTTCTTCCTTGAAGCCGGGAATTGACACCCAGAGCTCCAGATGGAGCCAAGGAAGAGTGGAAGCGCCCAGAAACCTTGGAAAAGGGGGCTGGTATTTAAGGAAGTGGTGTCATCTAGTGGTTACAGCAAAAGGCCAAGAAAACAGGACTCTTGGGTTGTGTTTTATCATTTCCTACCTCCCTGCTGGTTGATGGATTTACTTGGAAAACTCCTTTCTCGGGGAGGAAGAAGGAGGTGGTGGAGAAGGATGACAAAACTTTGGGCCCAAGTGATTTCTTGGGTTTGGAAAGGCAAAAATCTGAAGGTGGAAGATGTTTGAGCCTCCAGCAGGGCCCTTTTGTGCAGAAAACACAGTCCTGCTTCAGGAAGCACAGGGAGGATGCTCTGATGCTCTTGTATTTAAATAAATATTACATCCCACCAGGACAGTGTGGCATTTGGCAGCTTTATATCCCAGGGAGTGCCAAATCCAGGCGCGGGGTAAGGAATGTGCTGTCAGTGGGTAATGGAGGGGAGTTGGCGTTCATTTATTCACTCCAAAGCAGTTTGTGGAGGTTCAGGAGCAGTTTTGTTCCTGGTTAATGATCATTCCGACTGTCAGCACTCTGTGGAGGACTCCCAGCTGTACCTTTTGTTTCCATCAGCTGGAATCAGGATTATCTCCTGCTCTTCCAGGCAGCAAACAGGCTGGGATGGAGGAAAGAGCAGGAGAGAGAGTCCCAGAGAGTGTGGGAAGTTGTGGGAAGAGGGATTCTGTCATGGATTTCTCCCCATAATGGATTTCTCCTTCCTTGGAGAGCGGTCTCAGCCCTCACAGGGCAAATCAGAATCCCAGAATATTCCCAGCTGGAAGGGATTCACAAGGACCAGCAAATCCAGCTCTTACCTGAATGACCCACGCAGGGATTGAAGCACAACCCTGGTGGGTTTTCACACCAGGCTCTGAGCCCATCTCGGGGTCCCTTGAGTCCTGGTGGATCCTGAGGGCATTTGGCATATCTGAGATTGTTCTGTGCCCAGGGGCAGGATGGCAGGAGGAGCCTCAGGTAGAGTTCAGAGTTCCTGACAGCTTTCCCCCTTGCCTGGGAAGGTTTCCAGGGAACAATGATGGCATTCCTGAGCTGCCTGCTGGGAGCTGTTGGCACCAGGGAATGGATTTGCGTGAGGTGCCCTCCAGTGCAGCAGCCCTAAACCAGACCCAGGGCTGGTGCTCTCTGGGGTTTTGCTCCTCACTGCTCTGGTCCTGGAGTGTCTCAAACTGCTCTGCCAGAGCTGGCACTGCATGGTTTGGAAAAGACATTGATTTCCTGCCTGTAAATTAAAAATAGGTGCAGAGGGACCAAAGCAGAGGTAGGTTTAAGTATCTGTACATGAAACTCTCATTAAAATCAATGGAAGTTTTGCAACAGGAGTAGCTTTGGAAGAGGTTTTTCCCAGCTCCCTGATGGCAAAAGTAGCTGAATCCTCCCCTCTCACAGTAGTGCTGTTTGCTTCCGTAACATTCCCTAGAGGTCTGTCCCTTCATCCCAATCTCTTCTGGAACTGGGTTGGCTCTACCTATGGCAGATATTCCATTTTTCCCAGCTTCTTTGCACCAGGAATATTTCACTGGCTCGGGGGTGCCATCAACAAACAGTCCCTGTGACAGAGGGATCCGCAAATAGATGGGATGAGCTGGGCACACCTCGGAATGCAGTCCTCGGGTGCCACATGTGGGATTTTTCATGTGGATAAGAGTCTCTACAGCTCCAAATCAGGGAGTATTTCAGTACTCTCATGTTGCTCAGCACGCTTTTAAAATCGTGGAGTATTTAAGGCTGGAAAAACCCTCTGAGATCATTGAATCCAGCTGCAAATGCAACGAATTCATCACTAAACCACATCCTCAAGTCCAAATCCTCACATTCTTGGAACATTTCCAGGGATGGTGACTCCACATTCCCTGTTCCAATGCTTTACAACCCTTTCCATGAAATTTTTTGTTCCTAATACCTCACCTAAACCTCCCTTGGCACAACCTGAGGCTGCTTCCTCTCGTCCCAACCATGTCCAAGAGCACGTGGGGATGGTCAGGGCCCAAAGAATTCCAGAATTCCTGCACCTCCTGCCCTGCTGGAGCTTCTCCTGCCTGCCTGGTTTCTCCTTTCACAGGACACTTGAGGCATTTCCCTGGCTGCTGATCCATCCTGAGGAGCGAGGCAGCAGCACAAAGGCCGGGCTGCTGCTCCTGTTCTGCTCAGCTCAGCCTTCCAGCCCCCATTATAACTCTCTGTTAATTACACAGTGTTGATTATGGAGCTACTTAGCAGAGCCTCCCTCCTCTTTTTAATGAGCACAGCTGTTTTCTGTCCAGCTTCGGCAGGGAAAATTCCCTCATTTAAGAGTGAGGCACTCCAAGGGAACTCCAGAGGGCTCCTGGGCTTGTTTGATGTGTTTGAACATTCGTGCTGCCCACAGCCTGGAGAGCATTTGTGGCCTTCCACCTTCCCCTCCTTAATGACTCTTTATCACTAATGGACTTTATTAATTGCATTAAAGACACCTCAAAAACAAAACCCTCATCTCGTTGTAAGGAAAGCGGGTTTTTTTTGTAAATGTGCTGAACTGGATCCACGCACTGGAGTTGCTGTTCACTGACCAAGTGTTTTCTACAAAAAATGGCCAAAAACTCTCTGAAAGCGAGCGATAGAAACATGAATTTGCTTCTGCTGTGAGTTACAGCTTCCCAGGAGACAAAAGTATTCCCATCTGGAGATCCTGAAGTGCTGGAGCACTAAAGGTGTGGGCAAAGAGCAGCAAATGCTGGACAAAGACCCCCAGGCCACCCCTCATGGCCAGCTGCAGCAGTGCCACTGACACCTCCCAGGCCTTGCTGAGATCTCAGCCAGGTTTGATGCACTGCAAATATTTTGGGCACGGAGAGTTTTCTTTTGGAAAACATGTTTGTGTCAGGATCAAAACATTTCCTGGGACAATGTAGGCTTAGATAAGGTTCTAGGTGGAAGAATTGTCGCAACAAATCGCTTCGTGTCACTGCTTTGCTCGTCGCAAAGTCAAAACCATTTCACTGAAATTTTTATAGGTTTTCAATTTTTTCAGGTCTGTGATGGCATCCTGGCGTGTTTGGATGCTGGCAGAATGCAGTCACTGTGCAATAGAATGCACAAGAACTTAAATTCTTATTCATTTTAACTTTTGGCCAATAAGCAGATTTAAAGGTGTGACACAGGAGAAGGAAATGGCTGAGGCAGGAAATCAGTAGCAGGAGTTGAGGCTTATTTCTTAGCTGGGGGCCCTTTATTTCTGCTTTTTGTTCTCTGTCCTAGTCTCCAGGTTTGGTACTTTCTCAATCTGTCAATTGGACCCTACTCACAGTAGTTAAAAAGTTCAATAACTGATAAATAGTTGAGAAGACAACAGGATATTCTGAGTTGGACAAGAGCCATGAGGATGACTGAGTCCAAGTCTTGAATCTCACCCAGGGCTCAAACCTGGCGGTTGAATTTTACCTCTTAAAACATATTTTGTTAATGTGTTTTTAAAGCTCTACTGTGGTCTGTAACATCTGTTAATTATTTATTAAAAATAATTGATGTCCCCTTTAGAGGAGCCATTCTGAACATAAACTGAGACTGGATCTGTTCTGGAGACCAAAGGCTTTTCCTAGAAAGACCCTGATTTATTTGGAAGTCTCTCTTTACCTTCTCCCTTTTAAATCCTCCCAGATCAATGTCTCTTCAGCTGGAGTGTCCTTTTGTTTCCCCACTCCTCCTGATTGTAAACACAGCAAGTTCTTCCCTCAGGGGGCTCTGTTCAATGAATCTGGAGTGATATTATGCTAATAATGTTCATTCTTTGCATTAATAATGACACCTCCTGCTCAGCAAAGCTTTGGTTTTTTGGGGTTTTTTTGCTGTTTTTTCCCTTGCTCTCATCAACTGCTGTGCTGTGAGTTTGTGCTTGTTCATTCTCGCTCTTATTTTTTTTTCTCCATCGCTTTTGTCTCTGGTTAGGAACTTTTACTGGATTATAGGAGTTAGGGCCAGTTAATCCACTCAGTGCCTAAATCTGACAGGGAAAGACAAACTGAGCACTGGGATTGACTTCTCTGCTGTTCCACCGGACTTCTCTTACCAAAAAAAAGGAGGAATTTCCATCTCAGTTCCTTCAGGCAATGAGTTACCAAGAGTCTAACAAGACTGGGGAAAGCGACGAGTTGTTAAGATTAGAAATCACCTGTTTAAACCCAAACCTATGTTCTTGCAGCAGTTATGTGAGGGTGATTTGGTGGGTTTTTGTTTGTTTGCATTTAATAACCATTTTGAAAATTCACTGACTTTACTGACAACGTCCTGAGACACATTTTGGCTCCCAGTGACAAAATAAATTTGTAGTATCATTCCAGATCTGCACTCCCAGAAAAACAGGACTCCTGCATTTCTGCTCTAACATCTTCCCGTGGCTGATTTTTGGGCCTGAATGAGCAAGGATTCCTTGATCCTGTGAATTGGTACCATTTTGAAAGCAAACAGAGAAGAGTCGGGTATTTTTTATGCAATCTTTTTGTCTTACAAAGGACGCTCAAGCATCCCTAAAAGGCAGCTGCAGTCAAACATGAAACCATTTATTATTATCACTTCACAACCTCTTTCAAGTTATCACCGACTAAAAAGGTTGGTTTGTTTTAGTTTAAGTTTGCAGTCTGCTTGTGATTTGTCACTTTTTCGGTTCTGGTAACCAGTGAGATGGAGGAATTGCTGTTTCATTTTTAAGCTGTGCAGGAAACCACTGAAAAAGCAGCAGGAATTAAGTTAAGGTTGGTTGAAATCTCAATATACAAAACTCTGCCATGCCCTGAACCTCTACAGCCTTCCAGGAGCTGGGAGGGAAGAGATTATCCAGGAAGGAAGAAATGAACTCAGCTGTTGACTTGCCCCAAAATCCGAACAGAGATAAAAATCAGAAGTCTTCCAGTAGTTCTATGAAATTAAGACACTTTTGGATTTCTAATCAAATTCCTTTACCCCAAGTTATTTTTCTTTGCTTTGAGGTGATTTTTCTGTGTGGATTTTGCATTCCTGGGCAGCTTGATTTCCTCCAGAGCTCTCCTGGTGCTTTACAGATGTGTGTGTGGGGGGGGAATATTCATATTATAAATGAGGAAAGTGAACCACAATAATTTCCCAAGGGTTTTTAACATATTTTTTAATTCATTACTGGACCATACATTCACAACAAAACTTCTTGGAGGTTTTTTGTTTTGTGCTGACAGGATAAATCAGTTTAGGTTGGTTCATTTATTTGATGTGTTGCTGACAAGCTCCCAGGTTGGGCATTGAAAATGAGCGACTGTTTCACTGCATTTGACAAAAGAGGGGCAGGAAAGGGTAAAAAAATTCCCATTGGCGATACTTGAGCATCCTCCTGCCAGCAGGAACCAACCCAAAGCCCTGCAGAGTCAGGAGAGGGGTGGGAGCATTCACAGAACCTGCTTGAGAGATTCCCTGGGCTGAAAATATGTCTGTGACTGGAAATCATCTTTAACCTGGTTATCTTGGCTACAGAGATGGAAATCAGAGCATTGGGAATGTTGTTTAGACCCTAAATGTTAATAACTTCCATTTGTTGGTCGATTGAGGTGGAGAATTGTTGATCAAAGTCAGTATGGGAAGGGAAATAAAGGACAGAGTGGGGTTTATCCTGGAGGTGCAGAATTGCTGAGGCAGATTCTCTGCCCTGGGCAGTGGAAGGGGTGGGTGAGGCAGGGGGTGATGCAGGTGACAGGGGACAGCTCAGGGAGCCAGAGCTTTGCGAGAAGCTGCTGAACTCTGGAGCTCTGAAGGCAGACAGAGACAGAAAAGGCCCTTCAGATCTTTTTGTGCCTTCTGCCAGCCTTTGTCTCTCCCTTTTTCCTTCAAAGCAGCGATTTTACTTTGTGCTTTCTTTTTTTTTTTTTCCCTTTTTTTCCCCCCTTCCCAGTCCTGCTCAGCAAAGGCTCTCCTGGGAGCCAGGGTTGAACTTGGCACACTCAGCGAGGCTGGAGCTCCGTGTCTGCACAACTGCCCAGGATAAACTGCCGGATTAATATTTCAAATGACTTCCTAATACAGCCAGCAGCATGGCAGGGATCCAGGGAGCAGGGTTTTCCTGCTGAAATCTGCCCGCTCCTCTTAACACACAGCTAGAAACTGTTTATTTTTAAAACTGCTCTGTGGAAAGAGCAATGTTTTTGCTAATGGCCAATTCTGACACCCTTTTTTTGGCCTTCCACCAGTTTTATTTCTACTTCTGTGGATTATGCTGACTTTTTTGGGGGGGTGGAATGCTGGAGAATTGAGCCCTGTTAGTTTGCAACTCTATTGCTGTAAATCTCTCTGGAGTTGGAATATCTTTATTAGAACTTTATTATCATGAACTCTCCTATCAGACAGCTTTAATTTAGATACACAAAGCTTTGGTTGTGTTACCATAACTTTTATCACTTTTTCAGTCAGTTTAACAAAGGACAGTATTTTTTTCACTGCTGCAGGAATTGCCCATTTCAAATGATTCCGAACTTTAATAATCAGTTTTTTCTTAGGTTTGGGTTTTATCTCATGG
Source organism: Falcunculus frontatus (assembly GCA_013398115.1). NCBI lineage: Eukaryota > Metazoa > Chordata > Aves > Passeriformes > Falcunculus > Falcunculus frontatus. The sequence goes on along the minus strand of VZRV01004064.1, from coordinate 51,882 downwards.
CACTGGTGACTTCAGAGGAGCTGATTCTGCATCACCCACTGTAAGATCCTTCAGGCCCGAATCCTGAAATGTCCCATTTATATCCCTAATCCCAGAATTCATGAAGCCAGGATGGTTGTGACAGCTCTGAACTTTTAAAATTTGGAATATTTCTCCTTGCATACATTCATAAGCAGATAATTTGAATTATGCTGTTAGTTGAATTTTCTTAACCCTTTTAAGTTTCTAGGGATAAAAAACAGGGGACTAACCTCTATTTATTCCAGTTTGAGTCCAGACAATATATTTGGGGGCACTGAAATAAACTGCTTAAGAGCATTCAAGCGGAATTCAAGTGGAAATCCATGACTGCTCAGGATGAAGTTTTCAGAAAAAATCTGTCAGCTGAACCACAGAAAATCCCAGCCAGGGTATGGCAGGGGGTGGGACTGGATGGGCTTTAAGGTCCTTCCGACCCAAACCAGTCTGGAATTCTCTTTGTTCCATGTTGCAGACTGGACATTTTCCAGCTGCCAGAACCTTCTCTGTACCTTTTTTAAACTACAATCGAGAGCTGTCCAGGCAGGGGATGTTTGTTTGCTGGTCACTCTGCCGGACCCTGGGGCTCCTGGGTTCCAAATTCCCAGGAAGGAGAGCAAATTCCAACCCGCAGAACTGCCCAGAGGAGCAAAACCAAGAAAGGCTGGCTGCAAACAGTGCACAGAACGTTTCCCCTCATCCTCAAGGTTGGTTCAGCTCCCCATAATTTGATTTACCAGGGACAATCACTCTGATCATCTCTGTCAGATCACAGAGCACAGAAAGCAGAGGGTGGGAAGATGACGGAGTTTCGTGGTGCCTGTGCTGCCTCTCAGTCTATCAGGATCCACATCTCCTCAGAGGGAAGCATTTCCCGGCTGATCACACCAGCAGATCCCTGGCACGTGGCAAAGGGCTATTTTTTATTATTTACACAAGGAATGGCAAAGGAAGCACCAAGTGTCTTTGATCAGAATTAATGCCTCGTTAGCTGGGCTGTCATCACCTACCTCCAGCGCAGATCCCGACAGGGAAGGTGATGAATTGTTCTGGTTGGGAGAGTTGTGGGGACTCACAGAGGACTGGAGTCAGAGCAGGCCAGCAGAGCTGGGGAAGAGCCCAAAATTGTGACTCTGCCCTCTCTCAGGGTGGAGATAAATGTGCTCCTCACATCCAGCTGTGCCCGTGCCAGATGTTGCTGCTGTTACCAACTGGCTCCAACATCAAATATTTGTCACAGCTGCTCCAGCAGAGCTCTCAGAGCCCCAAACCTGCTGCAGGGCTCTTTCAGGGTTATTTATTCCGATTGAAAGGGGAGCAAAATTTACAGAAACTCTTTTTTTTTCCCCTCTGGGATGCGGGTGGTGCTCGGCCACTGTTGTGGAAGTGTTTCAGGAGATGGAAACTCCTTGTTCCAGCCCAGCTGGATCTGGAAGATTTCTGTCTTGAACACGGGGGGCAGAGATGCATTTTATCAATGTTTTCCCATCTCCTAAATTGAAATTCTCATTCAAAACCTCAGTGTTTGAACACTGAATGTGTGGGCTCTGACTATGGGGCACCATTCCCATTTCCAGAGGGATTTTTGCCTATCCCATACTTCTCCCATTGCTGTTGGATGCTTTTGTACCTCACTTCCTCTGACAATTTACCACATTTCAGAGGGATTTGGAGGTAGGTTTTATCCAGCTGCCTTCTGTGGATCTGGGGGTCTGTCCTGAGTCTTTTCCTGTCTGGAAGCAGGAATTGTGATTCCTCCCATGGAACAGGGAGAGGGAGGACAGGGGAAGGTATAATCTGAAAAAAAACCAACCCACAATTCAGGCTGTTCTATTGACAGGCTCAGGTTTGGGTGTTGTTCCTCCCTGGGGAAGTGGCAGGGATGGAAAACTTGGAGTTTTCCAGGGTGGAGAAGTTGGAGTCCTCTTGGAGCAGGGATGGGGAAAGGGCAGAGTTGATGTGACTTCCAGCCGGGCCCCAGCACATGGAAATGTCCTCATTAATGCTCTCATTTTCCCTCTAATATAATAAATATTCTGAGTGTTAATAGCAAAAAAACCAACAAACACCGAGTAATCCATCACTTTTGGGGAAATTGCCCGGATAGACAGAAAAAAACCCCCACTGCTCCGTGTGCTGCTTTTCTTAGTCCTGTTTTATTGTTTCTACTTAATGAACTGACAAATAAATTACAAAAATGTGGTTTATAAGCCCGTTCCTTATTAATTCCATATTTGCTGCAACAGGTTCTTACATTAATGAATCAAGGAGATGGAAAAGCCTGGTAATTTAATTGCACAATTACCATTGCTGTAACATTTGTTTTAAGGATGTGACAAAGCTAATGGATGTTTTATTTATTTATTTCAAGTGATCTTCTAGTTAATATTTGCAATTAAAAAAAAATTCGTTTATTTTATTCTATTTCCTCTCTCTGCCCTCTTTTGTTAAATTATTATTCATCTGTTGAACCGAAAAGGAGATAGGTTATTTCTATATATCTCTATATTCTAATTATTTCTATGTATTTCTATATCCATCATTTTCTGCATAAACTTTTAACACCTCATCCATTTCCATGTTTGAAGCTTTCCTACTGAAACAAATTCTTAAAATGGGGCTTTAAAAAAACCTTCTCTGCTGAAAAAAAGGATTCACCAAGGAAGGAAACATCTCCCATTAATCCTGGGAGTGGAGGAGATATTATTGTTATTCATTCCAGTAATTAGGAGGAAAACATAACAAATTACTCCTAATAAGCCTTTCAGACAGGATTTTCTTTTAATCCCCAGGCTCAATTATATTTATTTTTTATATTTTCACCAGCTGAACTTGGCATTCTCTGCACACTCTGCAATGACCTTTATTTATTTGCTGATAGACACAACCCAGAGGTTGAAATCAAAGTGATTTGGGGTTAATTTATTTTCTTTTAACAGCCAGGACAAAATATGAGGTAAAGGTACTTTTATTTTTTCAGTTTGTGGAAGGATTTCCACTCTCTGCAAACATTTCTTCCTTAATTCTTCTAAATATGGGAATATTTGTGATAAAAGACAAAGAACCTTCTTTTTTCAAGGAAAAGTAACTCCACACCAGACCTTTTTAGTAACTTTGGCACCTCAAAATGATCTCTAAATATGACATTTTTAGGGATTTCTTCCTCTTGATAGTTCCAGGGGCATTTTGGGTGATGGAGATTCCTTCAGAATTCTGAACCACACTCCAGGCATGTTTTTAACTCACCTGAGATGTTTTCGTTACTTCATTTTTTGTGGGAGCTGAAGCTCTCCCAACCCGTGTCATTTTCCTCCCGAAGAAGACTTTCACATCTAAATCTTTGTTTGTCAAAACTTTGCTGGGATTTAACTATTTTTTCTTTTGAGTGGGAGAGACGGGGGAAGTTGAGACAGTTGTAGAAGACTTTGGAAAGAAAATTTTGAAAGCATTCTGAATTTTCAGAGTGGGGAACTTTCATCAGCACTGTGGCTTTTTCTCTTGTGGGCTTTGGGTTAAAAATTGTACTTTTGGAAATGGGATGTGATTTCTTCCCTTGCTCTTTTGGCAGTTTCCATTCGGTTTAAGGCTCCTGAGTACAAACATAACAAGGAATTGTTTCCTTTTTTTTTTGATTTAAATCCTTTCTGGCATAAAGAGTTGGCTGAAAAATCTTTTTTTTGGAAGTTAAAACCAGTGCAGGGAAAGGAACCTTGAGCTCCTGCTCCCAACTCTTGCCGCAAACAGCAATTATTGATTTTAAATATCTTTTCTCACATGTAATGACAATATTTTTAAGTATCTTTAATTTTTTTCCAGGTTGAATGCAGAGCTGCAAAAATTCCTTGCAGGGCTTCCCATGGGTGTCTTCATAACGCAATCTGCTAATTCAGATTTTCCATGGGTTCAGTTCTTCTCTTTTGAGTAGCTTTTTTTCTGTGGTTTTGGGTCAGTTTTAGGTCAAGATCAGACCATAAATTTTTTGCTGTGCATTAGAGAAGAAAGGAGAACATTTTCCTCCTGTTTCTACTGAACAGGACATTCAAGAGTCAACCTGGAATATTTAAAAAATCAACTTCACCTTGAACTCCACAGTGTGAGCTGCTCCTGCTGTTCCTTACAATGTGAATTTTGTCTCTTACTCTGTCTTACATTTTTTCCTGTTATTTATTTATAAGGCAGAATTCAATATTTTCTCTTGTTCCACTTGCTTAATCTCTCCCTTTTCTTCTCCGTGTTCCACCAAAATTCTTCTAAACTCAGAGCTTTGTTCCCAAATCTGCAGCTGCCTCTTTCTTCTATTCCAAGCATCACCTGAGCACCCCATATTTTATTTTTTTTTTTAGCATGGAGACAGCCAGTTCTGCAAAGGATGATGTGGTTAGAAAACCTCTGAGGTGTTTGGAACAACTTGGAAAGGGTTAATGTGTGGTCACAGCTGCCAAAGCTGAGCCATCTGCTGGGTTCAAAGTTGATTAAGTATCACTGCTTTTAAATTAATAAGGGCTCTGTTAGAAGAGTAATTGGAAGTTGCACAAAATATGGATTTGGGACTTTGGGTATAAATAATAGAGCATATATTTGATAAGGGCTTTAGACTATTTCTATAAAAAGTTCCACTTTCGTGATTACTGCGGCATTAAAATCCGTAATGTTTGTCGTCTAATCCCATCTAAAGATTAGGATTAGTAGCACAGCATTATTTCCTAAACCACCAGGCCCAAGTTTCCCCATTATTAAACACCTGGTTGGGGGAGATTTGCCCTTCAGGAGTGGAGTTCCAAGCCCTGGGAAATGCAGGTTCCCTCCCGCTTTTTTGTCCATCTCCAGAAAGAATTGCCCTAGTTCCATCATGACCATGGACAGTGGGAGGGAATGAACAGTGGGATGGACAAAAAGGAGCAACCATCATCTAAGCAAGGCTGGAGGTACAACTGTGCTCTACCTTAGTTGGGAGAAATTTGGCTTACCAGGAATATTTAAATTAATTTTTTAATTAATTGCCATTTGCCCCTGTCAGTACTTTCAAACAGGACTATTTCACAGGAATGCAGCCAAAGGTTTTAAAAAAAAAAAAAGGTTTGAGTTCAAGCTGCAGCAAAGCTGCTGGAAGGGGCCTTATGGATGCCAGAAAACTCAGGAGTTGAGATTATCCTTTGAGGCACGGGAAAACTTAGCTTTGTATTCCTGGGAAAAATCAGATTAAATATTCCTCTTTTGCCTGAGTCTGGTCAGCCTCAAACTTTTGTTTCAGCAACTCTTGTTCCTTGTTTTAATTTCTTCCCAGCTCTTCTCTTCTTCACAAACAGCATCTGCTGCCTCTTTTCTGTCGAAGGTGGAAGCGGGGGGTGACAATGCTGTGAATAACTGGGGAAAGCCTCCCTGCACATTTCCAAATGCAGGAATAGGGTCACTCCCGAGCTCCTTTTGGTCCATCTTGACCAAAGGAATTCTCTCCAGGAGGATATGAGGAGCTGCTGCCCCACTGAATTAAATTGAAAAAATAATTGTTTGCTCTTCTGATAAGGCACCCCACCTGTACATGAGCACTACATGGAGCTGCTCCAGCTCACATTCCCCCTCTGGATTCATCCTGGATCCCTGTTAAACCTACTGTGATTTAAGCATTCCTGATTTGCCAGTAAAATCTGGGATAAACCAAAAAAAGGAGAGAGAGGAACAAGGCAAGCTCGGTTTGGAATGGAACTGATCCAACCTCCCACCAGCTGCCTTCACCGTGGAGACACAGAAACTCCAAAAGGAATTAACACAGCATTACTGCTCCTTTCCTACCTTTTTTTCCCCGTTAAACTCTATGAGGGGCTTGAAGAAAGAGCATTTTGTCGAGTACGAATGAGCAAAAAACCCAAATTCCCTACAAATTCCTGCTTGCTCCAAGTTTCTGAAACATGGCTTGTCCCGCTGGGCTCCTGCAACAACAATGCCCAGAGGCTTCTCCAAGCCCCCAGGGGTCCAAGACGCACTGGAAGCTGATAAAAGGTGGCTTGTGACAAGTGAAAATGGTCTCCTTTAGACCCGGCTTTAATTTGAGGGATTCTAAATCACCCTGCAGCACCTGCTGGGTTTGATACCAGAAGAGAACTCTGCAAGAGGCTGAGGTGGCTTCAAGAGATGGGCCTGAGCTGGTTTTGCAAATACTTGTGTTCTTATAAAAAGTATCTGTACTGGAAAAGCTGGAAGAAAACAATACCAAAGGACAGAGAAGAATCCAGAAACCACCATAAATTACATTTATTTAAGTATTTTCCATTTTTCTGGCTGCATTTCAGAATGTGTTCGAATAGCTGACATTTAGTCACTGGAATATATTTTTTTCTTTTAGACAAACCACTTAGGGGCATTTTTAAGGCTGCCTCTATCTGTGCTGGCGTTCAGAGGTTTCAAATCAACATTAAGTGTTTATTGGTCACGTTCCTTCATGAGCTGAGGGAAAACAAAGCCTCACCCCACACCTTCCCAGTTTTATACCCAGGGATGGGCTGGGCAGTGGCTACACGGAGATGCAGATCTGAAGCCAGCTGGGACTTTTCAGCCTCTCTGCTTAACGTAACTCACTTTAATTTCTGTCTTTTCAGTTTAAATTCTCCTAAGGTGAAATTTGGAAGATTTAAAAATAAATTCTGCTGTTCTATTGCCCAGAAGAGGAAAGAAGCGATCAGATTTAGGACTGGCTGCTCTCCTTTTGCTCTGATTGTTTCTTAATTAAATGGAGCCATACTTGGGCTTTTTTCCTCTGTCCACTGTGGAAGTTTTAATTGTACCACAATTATTTAGGGGGTGAGGAGATGGATTTTTGTTTTATTGGTGGCTTTTTAGGAGTGGAGGAGGAAATTATGTTGTTACATCCTTTCTATGCATTTAACTTAACACACAAAGAAATCACCAGCCGTTGTTAATTGATATTGAAACTTGATCTAAGTCAATTTGTTTGGAATTTAGGATTAAATTAATTTAAATAACTTTTGACAACACAGTCTTCTGAGAGGCTCTCCCTTGTAAGTTCCCCACCAAAGTAAATCACTTCCAGTGAATTATTTACGAGACAATTTCATAGGGAGAGCTTCCAAAACCCCTCCAGGCAAGAATAAAATGATCTTCAGTGTTCCAGTCACAATTTATTTGGGTAATTGGCTGCCTTTCCTCCTCAGGGAACACTGGGGGTTTATGAGCTCCTGCCAGGGGACAGGAGGTGCCAGTTTCCCGCACTGGGCCAAACTGGGGAGTTTTTCCCCCAAATTTGCCATGGAGATTTGCAGGTCATTGCACAAACCAACTTCCCTGCTTTGTTTGCTTGTTTATTTTTAATTATTTCACCTCCCCAGTGTGTGATTTGCTGATAAAGAAATGGCTTTTCCAGCCTGTTTTGTTCTCTCATGTGGGTGAGTGTAGACTTTGCAAAACTTCATGGAAAATCAGTTTATTTCCGGGGAGGGGGGAAAATCCCAAAGTTAAATGTGGATTTTATAATTCCAAGTATTTCAGGGATGCTGAGCGAGTTCCTGCTCAGCCTGTCCTGCTCCTGCCATCCCTCATCCCTTGCAAGGGACTGAGGAACCACAGCCCTGAGTCAAGAGGAGCTGGATTGGGGTGCTCTGCTCCTCCCACTCCTCTGCTCCAGCAAATTCAACTTTTTTATGGGATTTCTGAAATTATTGCACAGGGCTGTGCCCTGATTTTTTTCACTTGCACCTTAGAGAAAGGAAGAAAAATTAAAAAGCAGCAAAATGGCAATGCAGAGTCAAAATCCCCGGGTTTTTCACCCAAGGGTTCTGCCTTTATATGTAAAAGTTAGCATTTTCTACAGCAACCAGGCTTGTGCTGTTGTTAAGTCAAACATAAAAATGGCATTAAATATTTCCTTTCAGTTAATTAGAAAAAACCAAAACACTGCCATCACCCCAAACCTCTCAGTTTGTAAAATCTGGGCAGCTCAGCTTTGGAAAGAAAAGAGGAAGGGGCTGGGAAATGACCATGCTGTGCCTTTTCACTACTTTTGTAAGCTTTGACAAGTGTCGTAATTCTCGTCTTACATTTCTTCCTCCAAACCCTTTTATTCTCTGCAGAACCCCTGATGACACCTGCAGGGATGTGAACTCAGCACGCCCTTCTGACCCTCACAACGTTCCATAGATGACAATAACAGAGAAAAATGAATAAAATCCCTGATCTCTGTTAATTCCAAAAAGGCCTTCGGCAGATCGTTTATTTAGCCTGGGATTTTCCAAAAGATCCTGGGCACTGGGTGCTTAATTCTCCTAAATCATTGAGTGGATCCTGCTTTTCTTTCAATAATCCAACCTAAAACCAGTTCAAAACTGCCCAAACTCGATGTGTGTCATCCACATGTAAATATTAGATTTAATATTTCAAATCATATCTTATATTAATTTGATTAAACTTCCTGCCAATGCTTATAACTGGTGTGAGAATCCATCTTCTCCACAGATTTTTCACAGTAATTTATCATTATTTAATGAAAACTTAAAATAAAGGGGCCAAACTTATGTCACATTCCCTTGAATGCTTGGAATATTTCATTTTCCCTGCACAGGAATTGGAGCAGACCCTTTAGACAGATATCAGAGCCCCCTGATCATTTTTGTTCTGCTGCATTCTGGCTCTGAGTGCTGCTGCTAAAATGATGAAAGGGATTAGAGGGTTTCATTCTCTTAAATGTCAGGGTGGGGAATATAAAATATGGGTGTTTATAAGCAGCTCATCAAGGACAACCTTGATTATCGAGGCTTGTTTGAGCAGCAATTCCCAGTTTTCAGCCCCCATCACTGCATGTGTTTATTTTCCTTTCCATGTTCAGTTGATTATTGCTCTTTTCTGGGCAGTGAGGGAATGAAGATGACCCAGATCCTGCTTAAACCAAAACTGGGGACACAGAATCTCTCCTGTTGCTTAAATACGAGCAGTTCTAAAGGGGTTTTGTTGCTGTTGGAGATTAATTTGAAGGTTGGTGTTAGTTTTAAAGGTAACAAAGGTGTTTCTCAGGATGAGAACATTGATCAAACACAGAGCACGAAAACCCTGAGTGACTGAGTTCTTGTGAGAGCCAGAAATCTCAGAATCCTGGGATGGTCTGGGTGGGAAGGGACCTTAAATCCCATCCAGTGCCACCCCTGCCATGGGCAAGGACACCTCCCACTGTCCCAAGTTGCTCCAAGCCCCGTCCAGCCTGGCCTCGGACCCTTCCAGGGATCCAGGGGCAGCCACAGCTCCTCTGGGAATTCCATCCCAGCTCCTCCCTGCCCTCCCTCCTCAGAGGGAGGAATTTTTTCTGTATATTTAACCTAAATTTCCCTTTTCCCAATCTGAACCAATTACTGTCCTGGATGAACAGTCCCTCTCCAGCTTCCTTGGCAAACCCTTCAGATCCTGGGAGGCTGCTCTGGGACATTATTTTAGTCTCATTTCGGTGACTTTGTGCATTGGCAGAGAGAAAATGCTGGGTTTAATTCAGAACTTGCTGTGTCTTTGTGCGTGGCCTTTCTGCAGAGGTTTGCCCAATCCCTGGAGGTGTCCAAGGCCAGGCTGGACAGGGCTTGGAGCAGCCTGGGATAGCAGATGTTGTCCCTGCCCATGGCAGGAGTGGAATTGGATGATTTTTGAGGTCCCTGCCCACCCAAATTATTCCATGATTGCTGTAAATGCACTGGGAGCTGATTTCCCAGCTGCTGTTTAACTGGAGCCTGAATCTCCAGGCTCTGTAAGAAATACCTGAAATAATTTGTAGATCCTTTGTTATTTTACCGTCCAAGTGACCTCAGAAGATGCATTTTCTGTTCCTCACGACTTGGTTCTCAGGAGGCATCTAAATGTCTGTGTTCATTTCCCTGCACCCCCTGGAATTCTGAACCTGCATACAGAAGTGTGGAAACCTTGTTTTGTTTTGTGTACTTTGGTGCCTTGAGGAAAATCCTCTTTGGTTTGGTTTGGTTTGGTTTGGTTGGTTTGTTTTTTTGTTGGTTTTTTTTTTTTGCTGGGGGGGGAGGGGAGGGTGGGTTGTTTTTCTTTTTTTTTTGGAAGAGAGGAGAATATTTGGGAACAGCAAGAAAGTCTGAACAAGGAAATTCAGCTTGTTCTGGAATTGTGTTATTCTGAGTGAGTGGAGAACCAGGCCAGAAGTGTCCTGGGAGAGGATTCAGTTTGGCTTTAGGAAGCTGTTTTTACTCTGAAAGCACTCATGAAAAAAAGCTCCACAGCAGAAGAGAAAACTTCATCTCGAATCCCCCAAAAAATATTCCATGTGAGAAGGGGGAGGTTGGAAAGAGAGATTTATATTGCTGTTTACAGAGTTCTTTGCAGTTAAAGAGAAAGAAAAAGAATTCCTGAGAGCTCTGCTGAGTGGCAGCTGGGAGCTTTGGCCAGCAACAGACTTTTTAACCTGGAATATATTTACAGACAGAAAAGGGATTGAAAAAGTTCTTTATTTGGGACTGGGGCATGCGGTGCTATGTTTCCTGACTCCTTTTCCTGCTGGCTTTCTGCCCTTCCCTGCCCCTGGTCCTGGCCACTCCCTCGGGTTTTTCCCATTGGTTCTGGTACCCCAACTCCGCCCATGTGCCGCCCCTGCACCTTGAAACCAGTAGTCCATGCGCTCGCCCTGCCTCCCTCGTCCCCCTATAAAACCCAAAACGGGCTGCCATGTGCTTTCTTTGCCTCTGGGAATCTGTTCATCACCGTGCGATTAAAGTCCTCCTTTATCACCACCGTGTTGTGGAGCCGGCAGCTGTTGCCCTGGGTTCTGCAGTGTTTCGATGTTTTTACTTCTGTAAAATAGAATTTCTCATGCATTTCCTATAAACATAGTCCAGATGTCGCACTTGAGCACGAAAGAATCACGCAGACTCAAGCAGTCAGGATAGGACCACCAGGCAGGAAAAAGCCCCTGCCCTTCTTTATTCACTCATTTTCGTATGTTTCTAAAGACAACCGTGGATTGGAAGATGAGGTTACCCCCTCTCCAACTCCACAGGACACTGACACAGTCTATCGCCTTTCTCCGCCTTAGGAGAAAGGAATTCAAAACAATCCAGGAATTCAAAACAATATAGGCCGGTTAGGAAAACAAGGACTACGTTTATAGCAAATGAATGAGAAATTCTATCACAGAAATAAAAACATCAAAACACTGCAGACCCCAGGGCAACAGGCAGCCAGCCAGAGCAAGGGTGTGGGGCCGCCCAGGAGGGCTACGGGAAGCAGAACAGCCATTCTCCTTGATACCATCCTGCTCTCCGGGAAGGTTGGAGCTTGCCATGCCAACACAGAAACTACAGACCTCCACAGAGGCACACAGAACTGCTTTGAAAGGAGGCTGAAGTGTTGAGGCAGAATCCCAGGGAAGTCAAGGGGCCTTCGAAGGTGAAATTCAGTCGTCCCTGAGAAATTTGTCACCTTGGGGGGATTTTATTGCTGGCTTTTAGTAGAGGGAATGGGAAAAGAGGAAACCCATGTGAGTTTGACTGGGAATTTCCCCATCTGGGAGGATGTGCTGGGGAGTTGTTGGCATTTAACTTCCCTCTGTTGTGTAGGTTTGAAAGGGCTTTTCAAATGCAGCTGATGGAAAACAGTTTGATTTGCAGGTCAGGCCCATGTTTTGGCCCTGCAAAGGCCAAAACAAATAGTTTTTCCTCTTCCCTATCCCTTCTAAGGAGAAAACTGCCAACTTTTCAGTTATTCCCACTTAAAACCATTGCCCAAGTGCTGCCAAGATGGCTCAGCTTTAATAATTCGGCTTTCCTGGGAGTCAACAGGAGCTCCAGGCCTGAGGCAGCTCGTGGAGCCTCATTTCCAGGGGTTCCTTGTCTTATCCATCATAATTTAATAAGTTTTATTTGAAGGTTCTGTTGTGAGTTTCCTCATTCCTAAGCAATGGGGGAGTCTATGCAGGAAAGAAGTGGTGTATAAAATGTATAATACATAATGTTTGTTCCCTATTGAACAAATGAAATCGTGTAGTTTAAAGCTCATGTGTTTGTTTTTGAAAGTCCTGTTCTTCCTTTTGAACAGAACTGACAACGCCTGTTGTGTCTGCATTCTTGTGGGTGTTACAAATTCTGAATTTCTGGGTGGGAAGGGGAACAGGAGTTAGCAGAAAATCCCTGTTTTTCTGTGGTGTCTTTCTGTGCACCTTGGGCACTGATCACACCCCATGGCCAGACACAACAAACAGCATTTTTGGCCATTTTTCAGCCACTTAAACCAGCTGCTTTTTACAGTGTTGGACATCACAGTGTGTTGTTAATATCCTCAAAGCCAAGCTTAGTCCCACACTTGGAGCACATTTTTCTCACGGAAGGAAAATTGTTGTCATCTGCCTTCCTCCCATTTTTGGTTTAAGACGTAAATTGTCAGTTTTTCGTTCCCCTGTTGTGACAAGGATGTGCTCAAAATGGGCTCATCACGGCACCAACACACCTGGAATAATTCTCTGCTGGAACTGAATCTGAATTTTTGGGATGCGAATGTCTGAGCCCTGGCCGTTGTGGTTTTAAAATATCCAGTTGCAGCAGAATAAGGGCATTGATAAATTCCCACTCCTGGAGGGGAAAATGGTGCTACCTGAGACTGTGTTCCAGCCTGTTCCACAGCCATAACCCTGCAAAATCCAGTGCTCAGGGAACTGGGACAGGCTCTACCTGGTGTGGGAACCAAACCCACCTGATTGATTCTCCTGTGGGTTCTCAGATCTCATGGGGAGGGGGCAGTAATTTCCTGTGCTCTAAAGGCATCCTCTGTCTGCTTGAAAAGAGGAAAAATTATCTTTTTCAGGCATTTTCTTTGGTTGAACTTTCTTAGGCTCTGCTATATGGAAAAAAACCCCCTAAAATCATACTTTTGTTCCCAGTTTGCTGCTCATGTGTGCTCTGATTAAACTGCAGTTCTTAATCTTTATGGTTAGAGTTGGTTCCAGTCAAATGTGGATGGGTTAAACACCTTTGTCTGAGAGGCTTTGGACACCATTCTAGCAGAAACAAATAATATTTAAGAAATGAATGCTTCCAGGAATTCCCTCAGTGGGAAATGCTGAGGAAACAAGACTGGGCGTTTTCCTCAAGACTGCAAGGAGTTTACATGGAAATATTTTTGGGGATTTAATTAGAGAGAGAGAGAGAAAGAACTTCCCAATTTTGAATTACCAACAGAAGAAGGGCAGGAGGCAAAGACTGGGGACCTTGGTTCCAGGCACGTCCTGTTGAGTCTTTTTGCTTCAGCCCAGAACAAACACAGCCATGAGAACTCTCCCAGCACAAGGAATTCTCATCCTGCAATGCTCTGACAGACAGGAGAAAGTCACCTCTCATTTTGTTGTTGCATAGCAGCACTGGTCAAACATTTTATAACTTATTTTAGGTAATTTAATCCAATTAACATGCAGCTAATTTAGCATGACATGAGCTGTAGCTGTGCAGCTCCAGCTTTGTTCGTTAAATCCAACATTAAGTTATTGCCCTGACACCCCAAAGAGGTGTAATCAGTCACTGATTAATTAGCACCAGGATGTCAGGCTCTAATAATTGACTAAAGTTTATCTCATCAAAAATGGCTTTTTGGTGAATTTTATGCACTCCGTGAAATGGAAAACACAGCCCTAAAAGCCACAGGCAGATCTCAGGGGGCACCTGGAGGGTTTTTTCGCCAGGTTAATTCAGGGACATCCTCCAGTGCTTCCTGCAGCTGACACAGCTCCAGCAGCACCTTCCCACTGCTGGGATATTTATTTAAACTGGCTCTTTATGTGAAGGAGCCTTAAAGAGATTTCTTACTTTGAGTGTAGGGCCAGGGAAGGGATGAGAGTCCTGTGTGGGTCTGATCCATCCCAGGTCTGGTTACCTGAGGAGTTCTGGTGCTGCTTTTGGCTGCGGGGAGTGGGTGACTCCATCAGATTTTGGGAATTGTGCCTGTTTGAATCCCTGTTAGAGGAATCGGTGTTTGCTTTGTTGGTTTAACTCATTAGAGAAGCTGCTGGAGCTTTCAGGTCAAGCCCCATCCACCACTGGAGACGATTTTCTTCACCCCTGTGGGACACAAGAGGATTGTTTATATTTATTTTTATTGCCACAAAGAATGATGTGTGTTTTCAAGGTGAGTGCCAGTCATGCAAATGCCAATGTTTTATTTTTCCTGAATTCCCCTTAAAAGAGGAGAGAATTGTCTGACAGGAGCAGGTGAACAACTCATCTGAGAATACCAACAGCACCTGCTTTTCATTCCCAGACCTCAAAAAACTTCTCAAAGGAAGCCAATAACATTTTTATATAGAACACGTATACAGTAAATAAATAAAACAGTGAGAAAAGGAAGGGAAAGTGACCTTCCCTGAGGCCACCCAATAAATAACTTGACAGACTGGGAGAGGAATTCCTTTCACTTGAGCTCCTTGCCAGAGATAAGTATCGGGAATGGCACAATTTGGAATAGGAGCCTCAGCCCTGCACTTGATTCAGGAACCAATACAGGGGTCCAATGCCCAAGAGTGGCATTAAAAACATGCTTGGGATGCAATCTAGCTATTAATGATCAGTTTTCCTAAACTCTGAATTAATGGGTTTGACAAGAAGCTGTTTGAAGGCTTTCGAGGTGATGGACTCCCATTGTGTGTTTGAGGCATCCATTCCTTTAGGAAAAAAAGGTAAATAAATTCCTAATTTCCTGGGAAATTAAAGAAGGAAGTGACCCTTCTTCCCCCAAGTCCCTCTGCTAATGAAGGCAAAGGCTCTTGGAAGGGCAGCGACTCCGAGCTTCTGTGGATGCCTTTGCCAGGCTGGGAATTGCTCTGTGCCTCCTGTTCCAGGATCCCCGCTGGGATTCATCACCTTTAAATCCTAAAACACGCCTCAGGTCAGGGGAGCCCAGTTTATGAGGTGATGGGAACAGAGAGAGCAGTAAATACCTGCCTTTTACGAGTGTCATTTCAATCCAAATTCCAGGTTTGTTGCTCGTGCCAGAGACCATAAAACCCCTCTAACAATCCAAACTTTGACTCAAGGCTCATAAAGCAAACTCCAATGGTAATGAAGTTTCTTTCAAGGTTTGTGGCCACAAACAAATCAGGATTTCACAGCCTGGGGACAGACCCGGAGCTGCTGCCCCTCTGAGCTCTGCAAGGTGAGGCACTGGAGCTCTGGCAGCCTTTTCAGGAGGGACAGGATTCCTTGGAATTCCTTCCCTGGGCATTTTCTGCATTTGGGAATATTGCAATGTGCATAAATATGGGAACTTTCTACAGCTGAACCAATGCTTTAGTATGGAAAACCATTGATCTTTCAAGGATGATGGTTCTTGGGTATTATCCTGTCCTGGACACACCTCGTCTCTTTATTTTTTAATAAAAAATAAGTAATTTTTTTTGTTGCAGCAGTGCCAGGCTGGTGTTTGGTCAATAACACCCAATTGAGCTTAGTCCTGGCCCCTGTTTTTGTCAGTGGTGGCAGATGAAGCCCATAATGAAAAGGCCACTTGAACTGTGATTCAACAAATGCTTCTTTATGTTCCTCCGCTTAATAACAACTATTAATGGATCTCTCAGAAAAATAGGTCTGGCTTACTGAAAGTCTCTTATGTGACACTGATTTTTCCCAGTTTAATGTTTATGGGAAAATTTAGGCTCAAATAACTCCAAATGAAGGAGCCCAGAGATAATTGTGGCATTTAACATCTCTCCTTCACCACAGCGTGAATTCCATCTGGCCACAATAAATCCTCAGAATTCTCACCAGTGTGGCTGATGGAAATAATGAGGTTTTGGAGTGGTGTTTAATCAAAAAATGATGGAATGATTTGGGTTGGAGGGACCTTAAACTCATCCAGTCCCACCCCCTGCCATGGGCCACCTTCCCACAGCCCACGTTGCTCCCAGCCCTGTCCAACTTGGCCTTGTCACTGCAGTCACATCACAAAATCTTCATTTTGTGTTTGTTCTGTTAATTCAGGGCCTTCAGTGACATGGCCCATGTAAAACTTGATCCTTATTTGCTGTCATTCCTCTCTGCACACACCCGAAGGGGGAGGAGATAATTTACCTTGGCTTTAACCCCTCTCTTTGGGGGGGATGGTGAGAAATAAACTCAATGTAAACACCCCTGAGGGTGCGGGATGTGCCCCAGAGTGATGGGTGTGGGGTACAGAGCTCAAAAATAGGGTTTGGAAACCCAAAGTCCTTCTCTGCTTCATCACTTCTGTGATTTAAGGTTGGCTTCTGTAAGGTGGTGATGGGGTTGTGTTTCAGGAATTGTGCCCTGCTTGGGAATGTCACAATTGCAGGGACAGAGCTCATTTGAGCCACGCTCTGCAGGCTGAACAGGGATTAGAGCTGTTGTGAAACTTGCCCCCTTCAGGTTTTATGACCAGATCCTTTTATTCTTTTTAATCTTCCCAGAATAAAAGGATAGGGGAAGGGGAGAGGAGAGGAAATAATCTTGTTACAACTTCTAAAAGTGGCTGTGCAGCTGAGAGTAAGAACCTCGGTGAGATGGGAATGGGACAATAAATTGTCTGTGCTTGTTCCTCACTGGCCTTTATTTTCATTGAACATTCACAGGCAGCATTGCAATTACTTAAATCAACACGATGACCCACTTTAAAAAGATCAGCTGGAAGAAAATATACCTTTAATTATATTCAGTGATGGCTTTATAAACTTTATGGAGTGAGTAAATGTCTTCAGGTGCGTGTGAGGCTCCTATGGTGAGGGATGTCTGTGCATTCTCTGTGTAGTTGGCTTAAAACAACTTTGCACCCAAGTTACACCTCAGGGAAAACA
Organism: Falcunculus frontatus; assembly: GCA_013398115.1. Lineage (NCBI taxonomy): Eukaryota > Metazoa > Chordata > Aves > Passeriformes > Falcunculus > Falcunculus frontatus. The sequence continues at coordinate 35,072 of VZRV01004064.1, read as the reverse complement.
AGAACAAGTCCCTGTATGGAGTTTAATTAGGCACATTCTGCATTATAAACAATGAACTTTGGAGAAATCATGTCCCTTCTGAAGCTGGTGATGCAATTCTCCTATGGGGCAAAGATTTCATAGAAAGCATAAAATTTTCATAGCAATTTTGCTGTCTGAAATTGTTCCGGCTCTGAGGAAATTCCAGATAAAAGTTCAGTGCCTGTGGTGTCTTCACTGGGAATATCTGTGTAGCATGTTTTCTTGGAAAAGCCTGAGCAGTGCATTCCTAACCCAGAAAAGGATTTGGGTCAAGTAATTAACTTCAATTGTATGAGTGCTGCAATTTAATTCATCCAGAGAACCCACGTATCCTCTCATGGCCGGCATCCTTTCCTTGAGGATGCAGAATGAGAATTCTCCAGTCACTTCTCATTCCTGGCAGTTCTGAACCAGTCCCTTCACAGGAACCAAACAAAGGAACAAACAACCAGGTACCCACTAATCCAATTTGTCTCTGATGAGAAGGTGAACAAGCTCAGGTCTGTCTTAATATTTTCTGCCTCCACTGGACTCCCAAAATTGTCTAAAGCACCATCTCCCTTTTGTGTTTTGTTTTATTTTGGCTCCCAGGCAGCCTGATTTCATTATGACAAGTACTATTTTATCCAAGTATTAAGAATCTGTGTTTGCTGCGTGACAACACAAATTTTATCAGCCAGTAACAAGCATCATAAAATCAGTTTGCAGTAGTTCTTTCTTGGCAGCTTGATAATCCACGCTGCAGAAATGAGATGTTCTCTGGGGCTCCTTTTCAGTGCTAATGTAGTGCATGAATGCAGAGCTTTTATTTTTAGTGCATTTTAGAATCAGGCAAAGATATTATTTGGCATCAGACAGCACAAGTGCTCCTAGTTCTGGTCTGCTCCTGTTCCTGTACAGCACTAAATCTCTCCTTCCTAAGGCATCATCACTCCCTGCTGTAATAAATGCTAAAAACAAATGAAAAAGAAAAATTCAAGTACAGCAGAGCTGAACTTTTAGAGACGGATTGCAACAGCACTTTAACAGGCACTTCAATTCTGCACAAATTGCTTTCGATTTTACCTGCTTTGCATTTAGGAAAAAACCACCTCGAAATTCTATTTCTCTTGCAGATGCAAGGGCTGCCCTCACAGAGCCAGATTAGTTCCTGTCACCCGTGTTTGATCCCACAAACTCTGTTAGCAACCCCCGGCAGCTCCAAATGAAGTTGCATGGAGGGAGAGCTCTCAATAGAAATCAATTTGCAGCACAAAACGCCTGATTTGCGGTTTTATGGCTTAAAACTCCTTAACTGCCGTGATTTATTGTTTGCAGTTAGGAAGGAAGGCTTGAGGGGGGGGTTGATTCTCCTGATCTGGGCTTTTTAAGTTTTATTGGTGGTGTTTGCTTTCAAATATTAAGTGTAAAACAACGCTGTTAAATATCAAAGGAGTCTCCACCGTTTCTGGATCCTAATCTCACGTGGGAATTTGCATCACAGGCAGGATTTTTCCTGGTAAATGTCATGATTCTCCTCAAATTACCTGAAGTGTAGTTCAGGCTACCCAAGGTGTATTTCAAGCTGCCCAAGAGGGGAAAAGTGAACCCCAGGGGCTGCTCAAGGTCATCAAACTGAACCTTAATTACTGAATGTATTTATAAGTAATGGTGGCCAAGGAATATAACAGCGGTGGCCAAATTGCTGTGAGGGACACCTGCTCCACAGCCAGAAAGTTGTTTTAGAGGAGGGGAATAATTTGGTAAATTTAAGGTAAATTTAAGGTGAATTTAAGGGGAATTTAAGATAAATTGTCCTCTTTCCTGAGGCTCACTTCCAGTAGAACCAAGCATGTGCAGCCTGGAGTGACTGAGCAGAGACTGGAACAGAACTGACAGGGAAGGCTTCAAATTGACTTCTTGTTCCTATTGTTAGTGGGGTTTTCACCCAAATCTCATTGGCAGCAGGAGAAGTTTTCTCTCTTTTTACTCAGGCCCAGAGTAATGGCCGGGCAGAGCAGGAGTGAAGGTGTGGTTTGGGAATCCAGGTGTGGTTTTGGAATGAGGGGGTATTTTTAGAATGCAGGGGTATTTTTTTTTTTTCCAGGCAGGTGTGGTTTTGGAATCCAGGTGTATTTTTGGAATCCAGATGTATTTTTGGAATCCAGGTGTATTTTTAGAATCCAGATGTATTTTTAGAATCCAGATGTATTTTTGGAATGCAGGTGTATTTTTAGAATCCAGGTGTATTTCTGGAATCCAGGTGTATTTTTGGAATCCAGGTGTATTTTTGGAATCCAGGTGTATTTTTAGAATCCAGATGTATTTCTGGAATCCAGGTGTATTTTTGGAATCCAGGTGTATTTTTAGAATCCAGATGTACTTTTAGAATCCAGGTATATTTTTGGAATACAGGTGTATTTTTAGAATCCAGGTGTATTTTTAGAATCCAGGTATATTTTTGGAATCCAGATGTATTTTTGCAATGCAGGTGTATTTTTAGAATCCATGTGTGTTTTTGGAGTGCAGGTATTTTGCAGTGCTGGACACAAACTCCTTTGGGAAGGAATGATGAAAAATCATCAAGAGCTTCTGGTATTTGACCTCACGTTGCTGACACCAGAGTTTTGCTGGTGAGGTTTCGGTTATATTCACTTATAGATGATGGTTTCCTTCTCATAAACCACAAAACTCTTCTGCTCTCATGTGGTGAAAACAATACAACATAAAAGATTTTTCCACTTTCTCCTGCTTTTAATTTTGAGGTTATTCATTACTACCTTTCAGTGCTGCCCTGTATCCATCTGTTCATCCTCATTCAAGTGGCTTTTCTCATACCTCTTTTAAACACAGGTATGAGAGACATCTCCATATCTTGACTAAAATCTCTACATTTTTACATTCTAACTACTGCTCTGTATTTAATAATCCTTGCTCTGAGGCAGTGATTCCTTAATATTGGGAAAATACACTTTCAAAATTACTGCTTGGTCTCTATTCTTGTTCCAGTGCACAAAATCTCACCAGCCCCAAAACACAAAAAGCCTGGAATGGTTTGGGATGGAAGGGACCTTAAATCCCACCCAGTGCCACCCCTGCCATGGGCAGGGACACCTCCCACTGTCCCAGGCTGCTCCAAGCCCTGTCCAACCCGGCCTTGGGCACTTCCAGGGATCCAGGGGCATCCATGGAATAACCTGTGCCAGGGTCTCACCACCCTCGCGGGGAAGAATTTACCCCTAATATCCAATCTAAGCCAACACATGGAATCCTGGAATGATTTGGGTTGAAAGGGACCTGAAGGATCACCCCTGCCATGGGCAGGAACCCCTTCCACTATCCCAAGTTGCTCCAAGCCTTGTCCAAACTGGCCTTGGACACTTCCACCTTTGGAGAAAGCGCACCTTGTCCTCTGCTTTATCCCAAGTAGAGGGTTCTGCCTTCACAAAAACCCTGATTTTCTCAGGAGAAATTTCCAAGTGTGGGTGCAGCAGCTGTGGAAATGAGCCACGTCACACAGGGAAAATGCAAAGCATCAAACAAAGCTCTCAGTCAGGTGGGTTGTTGTCAAGCTCCTGGATCTGCAGCTGGGAGCTGTGTGGGAGGAAAGGAAGCTGAGGGAGGGAATGGGAGAAGAAGATTTAAGAGCATTTTAGGACAAGTGCAGCTCTGGTGGGGTGAGCTCTCTGTGCCTCCCCCCGAGCTGGGAGATGTGGGAGTTCCTGCCCTGGAAGAGCACGGAGCCCACGGCACAGCACAGGCACTCAACTCCTTCCACTCCAGTGAAGTTTGGCAGCCTGGGAGATCTGCTTTGTGTTGTTTACAGGCTCTGTTTTCCCCTCTTTCATTACCCTTGTTTCACTTTCTGCAGAGATAATGTGCCTCAAAGTCAAGCACAAAAGGAGGCTGCTGATAGACAAGCTGCTTTTTGTCATCTGCAGGGAATTACTGTCATTTGCTAAATGTGTGACCCGCTCTCTTCTGCTCTCTTTTGCATCTTGGAGATGAATTTGTGGTACAGCTGGGAATCAGGAAAGTTGCCTCGGCAAAAACGAGCTGGTGCAGAGGCTGCGAGCTCTGGGATGGCCCAGCTCCATCCCTCCTTCCAAACAGCCCCAGTTTGAGTGTTACTGGGAATGTCTGACAACCAGAGCTTGGGTCCTGCTGGGTCCTCGTCAGTTTAAAACCATGTTGGAATATGCTGCATTCTGCTTTTTATTTTATCAGTAGGGAATTTGGCTTTTTTGCTTTCTTTAATTTTCACTGTGGGGAATTTTCGGTTTCTTTTATTTTTTAACTTCTACCATGGGGAACTTTTTCGTTGCTATTGCACAGACGTGACTTTCTGGCCACAAAATTCAGCTTCATGCTACCAGAATCCTTCCTGGTGTTGGGTTCCCACTTCCCAGCTTTCATTTTCTGAAGCAGGAAATGCATCAGGAGCTGCTCTTCAGTCACCTGGCTAAAGAGAGTTGAATTTATTGTCCCAAAACCTTGTGAGGATTCTGTCCCCTTTCTCAGGCCATGAGCTGAAATGCCTCTGCTCCAGCCCTCACCCCCTGAGGATTACTGAGCTTCATTCTCTTGCCAAAACAGCAACGGAATGTAATTTTTCTCAGCCTTATTTACAGTAAGCTCCCTTTATTCAACACCCAGGCAGGAAGGGATTCTTAAAGCGGGCATAGATCACATTTATGTTCACTTAATTCCCCTTTACAGTGCCAGGATGAAGTAAATCACCCTCAGAATAGACCACAGACACTCTCCATCAGTGGTCCTGCAGTGGGAACTGCAGTGAAGCTCATTCATTTAGCAGTCCTTAATGGGAGGTCACTCATTATTTACACAGCTTACAAGTCATTTGGAATTATGGTTTATTAGCACCAGAGGCAGGAAGATGGTGCCAGGAGGAACATTTCCCTCCAGTCAGATGTGCCTTGCTTTACTCAAGGTAATATTTAGAGGGTTCATTTTCACTCCCTGTGCCTGTCCTGCCTGAGCTGAATTCCTGGGCTGGCAGACACCTTATGGAGTTATCAAAAAGTTCTAGCTGACCTAAAAGAAACATCTTTGAGGTATCTCTGTGAACAAGATTCCTCCCGCATTCGTTGAGCTCTCACCTGCTGCTCCTTGAGCAGAGAACGTGCCCAGGTCCCATCATGAATTCAGGTCCCATTTAATCCTCCTCAAGCACAGTTTGTCTCTGTCCTGTTTGTTTGGCTTGGATTTTTTTTCCTTTTTACACTCCTGTGGAGTTTTTGAGGGGGAAAATTGATCAAAAGGTGCTGGTCCATGAGGAATATGTAAGACACAGGTGGGAAAGGATCTCTTCAACCAGACCAGCAAACTGAGAGAGCTGAGCAGAAATGCCACTGGGAAACGTCTCTCAGGTGTGACCATGACAAGAATTTTAATATTTGCTACAACTCCAGGGTGGCACAGCACCGTTGCATTAAAGCAGAGTGAGAGCTCAGAGAAGGAACAGTTAAAGGCTGCTGCAACCACCTCTGCATTTGTGTAAAATTTGTGTCCCTGTGCCCTGGCTTCTCCAGCACTCTGTGAAGCAAAGAGGATTATTTTCTTTAATATTAGTTCATAACATTTCCAGGTCCTGAATAGCTCATTCCAATTGCAGATGAGGATCTTAATGTGCAATTACAGAGGAGAGAGGAGAGA